>JAASGM010000008.1:0-75210 GCA_023334215.1 Globisporangium cystogenes
CCCCCCCCCCCCCCACACACACACGCTTTGGCTCGCATGTACTGACGCTCGCTCGAACGTTCACCCGCTCTACACAGGGTTCCGTGACCACATTCAGGAGATCCGCGACGCGGGCTTTGCTGTGTACGGGCTGAGCGCGGACTCGCCCAAGACGCTCCTGAACTGGAAGACGAAGGAGAATCTGAGCTACGACCTGCTCAGCGACCCCAAGCACGAGCTCATCAAGTACTTTGGGAGCTCCGTGGGCGGCACCAAGGTGCAGCGGTCGCACGTCGTGATCCTGAAGGGCGGCGTCGTGGGCGACATCCAGGGCAAGGTGTCGCCCGCCGAGAGCGTCGACCGCGCGGTGGCGTTCGTGGCGGCCAACAAGCAGAGCACATCGGGCGGTGCTGACGCCACAGAGGCTGCGACAGACGCAGCGGCGGCCACGGAAGCCAAGGCGCTCGCGGTGGGCGAGACGCTGTCGCTCGAGATCGAGCTGTCGAACCACGCGTCGGAGAAGGTGGCGCTGCAGAGCCTGTTCCAGGAGCGCGGCGCGATCTTCTTCATGTACCCGAAGGCCGACACGCCCGGGTGCACGATCCAGGCGTGTGGCTTCAACGACAACCTGAAGGAGATCAACGACGCGGGCTTTGACGTGTACGGCCTCGGTGCGGACACGCCGGCGGAGCTGCTCGCGTGGAAGGAGAAGCAGAGCTACGCGTACAGCTTCTTGTCGGACCCGAAGCACGAGCTCATCGGCGTCTTCGGCAGCTCGTCGAACGAAGGTGCGCGCGTGGAGCGGTCGCACGTGATCGTGCTGCCGGGCGGCAAGGTCGGTCAGGTCGAGCTCAAGGTGGCGCCGAAGGACAGCTTCACGAAGGCGCTCGAGTTCGTCAAGGCGAACGCGGTCGCCAAGTGAGCGGGAGGGTGCGCGGCGGCTGTCAGTCCAGCAAGCTCCCCAGAGGCATCGAGTGCTACGGGGTTTCTGGCGTGTTCAGAACTCTTCGAGTGTCTTTGGCCGAGAGCTCTGTCCATTCCAATTCAAGATCTGTTGTTCGCTAACATCGCGATTTGATGCTGTGTTTGCGTTCACACTGATCGGCGCCATGGCTGTCTCTTGGAGAATACGCGCAGTTGCCAAGGTTGTCCAAGCTGCACGGCGTCGGCGGCAGGTGTGATAGCAGGACGGTCGCCATGTGCAAAGCATTTGGTCTGGCGCTCCAAGTGCAGCCGACAGCGCGCTGGACAGAAGCAACACGTTAAGTCGCTACTGTAGTCGCTCGTGGTTTTCGGTCACGTGCAATTGGCGCAGTCGCCGTAGAGCAAGTCTGCATGTTCGTGCAGCTCGTAAAGGTCGAGCACCTGGTGCCGCTGGTGCAGACTGCGATCCTTGTCCACTCGAGCGGTTGTCACCAGGAGTCAGATGCGTACGTACTGTGATGTCGGTATTTCTTCACTACGCCATGGCAATCAGAGCTGACTCCCTCCTCGATTAAGTACGAGTGTACCTGCACCCTCAGGTCCAGGTGCAAAGCAAATCGCTTGCATTCCCACCACCTCGACCACACGGGACAAGCGGCGGCGGCGGCGAACATGACGACGCTGCTGCGCTCGCTGCTGGCGCTGGCGCTGACGCTCGCGCTGCTCGGCAGCTCTGCGTCTGCCGCCAACTCCACCACAGCCTCCACGACCGCAGACGCGAACGCGACGACGCGCTGCGACGAGGAGCTGCTCTTCCAGAAGCTCTACGTGCTCATGCCGGCGATCAACCAGTGCGCCAAGGAGGCCGGCTACTACGTCGCCTCGAGCCAGCTCGCGGCGCCCACGAACGAGACGCTCGACAAGTTCTGCGCGAGCGCCAACTGCACCAAGCTCGCAGTCGACCTCGACGACGCCGGGCTGCCGTCGTGCACCGTGCTCGTCGGCACGGCCGAGATGCCGTTCAAGGACTTTTTCAACCAGATGAAGGCGCACTGCACCAGCAAGAGCAGCAAGAGCAGCGGCAAGTCGGCGGCGAGCAGCGCGGCGCTCGGCTGGTGGTCACTGGCGCTCGCATCGGCGCTCGCGCTGGTGCTCAGTGTCGCCTTCTGAGCTGCTGGTCGCGACGTGTAGTAAGAGTGACGTAAGGAACCGGACAGACGAACACCGAGAGTGACAATCGCTTGATAAATAGGAGCTGCTCGTGGCTCAGTCGCTCAGTTCACCAGCACGTCCAGGAAGTCGCCGAACGCGTTGAAGAGTGACGCCGCCTCGTTACTGTCGCACACCTCCGCGAGGAACGCCACGCCCGCGTCCATTGCGCTCTGCTGCGGCTGCGCTGGCGACGGCGACGAGGAGAAGAAGCCGCCAAAGCCCTCGTCGATCTCCACGGACACCGCTTGCGTCTCGTCTTCTTCCACGCTGCGAGCGTCGCTCTCGTCGCTCTCGTCAATTGCGTCGTGGTGCATCTCGAACGCGTCGCTCGAGATGGCGCTGAAGCTGTTGACCTCCGCGTCTGTCTCCAGCTCGTCGTCGCTGCTGCTGCTGTTGCTCGCGGTCGAATCGCCATCCTCCTCGACGAACTCGAATCGAGACGCATACCCGTCCACGGTCTTCAGCGTCGACGGCGGCGATGGCGCCACGAGACTCTCGAGCACTTCCCCCGAGACGTCGGCGACGAACACGAACGCGTCGACGAGCTCATCAACCGACGGAAGAAGGCTGTACAAGTCCTCGATCACCGGTTTGAGCGCGCTCACGCCCGTCGACTCGCCGACGGACGCTCCCGCTACGCGGTAGTTGTCGCCGTTGAGCGACTCGCGCACGATGTCGTGGCACAGCAGGAACGCATCGTACGCCTCCTCGCTGTTCACCGTCTCGTACACGAACTTGAGCAGGTAGAACGCGTTCTGCGGCCCGAGCACCTTGACGAGCAGCTGCACGGCCTCGCGGGTCTTCTTGACGCAGTCACGCTCGCTAACGTGCCGCGTCAGGTCCGGCACGAGCGCCGCCAGCATCCGGTACGCAGGCACGGCGATCGCGTACGAGACGACGCTCACGGACGCACTGCCTGTGGCGCCGACTCCGTGCCACACTGCGTTCGACACGGACGTCGGCATCGCGTAGCTGACCGTGCGCACCGACGTCCCGACAGCGCCGGAGAGCTTCGTGGCCGTGAACGACGCGGTTGTGAGCGCACCGTGAGTGAGGCCCTGCGCGACGTGGAGCGACGTGCGCGCGACAGCGCCGCCCGAGACCACGATCGCGGTTGTTGCCAGCGCCTGCGATGTGGACACCGCGCCAGAGATCTTCCTGCCGCTGTACGAGATGAGCGATCCCGGGATCGCCGCCGCGGTCGACACGCCTGTCGAGACTAAGCGCACGGGAAGGAAGAGTAGCTGGGACACGACGCCGCCGCGGGTGCCGCGACTCGCACTCTCCGATGCGTCTGTGGTGACAGTCTCATCCGCCTCGATGATCGTCGGATATGCTTCATCCAAGAGCCCCACCACCGACGGCTGCAGTTGCTGGAGAGCGCTTTCGTCCCCGCCCCTGACAGTTGCATCAGGAGTTGCTCGCTCGCCAAAGAGATCGCATGCGGCAGTTGCATCGCCATCTTGTGCGGCGTCTCCGCTCATCTGGGAGCCTCGCAGCGATTGCGTCACGTGACGCGAGAGCGCGAGAGGTGCGTGCACCGCGAGCGACGTCGCCTGGTACGCGACTCTGCCTGCCGCGACGTACGGGAAGAGCACGAGGCTCGCAGCCGAGGACGCGATGCCGAGCGTCGTGTGCAGCGCAGAACGTGGGAGAGGCGGCTCCTCGTGAGCTTCGTGGTCGCCGCTGTTGGCGTTTCTGCCTTCAGCTGCTGCTGCTTCTGGCATCACGGAGATCGTGACGGTCACGCGCTCCTCCTCGTCGCCTGATGGCGTCGTCCTCGTCGACTCCATCGCTGCTGCTGCTGCTTCGAGCACCACCGTCGGCGAAAAATGAGCTTTTCTAGCAACTCCGACGTGAAGTGCTCACTTATCACCGCAAGACTCCGCTAAAGTGCGCAGATCGTACTTGCGTGAACAGCTACTGTAGCGAAATCCAGTCCACCCTTGAGGCTACTCTTGCAATCATAGTGTTCTTTACGCTCTACAATCGAAATAAATCACATCCCATCGCTCATAATCGTTATTTGTTTGAGCACACATTTTTCGTTGTGTTGACGCGAGGCAGCATACAAAAAACAATACAAACCGTGCGCGGCACAGCAGCACACGCCGACGACCGACCGACCGACTGAACGGCTGCCTGCACCGCACCGCGCGCCTCCGCCCGCCCGCCGGCCTTCCCTTCGCCCCCGGCGCCGCCGACCGCGGCCCAAACCTGGCGGCCACCGCGCGCGAAGACAGCAGAGCCGCGCGCCGGCTCACATGGACCGCGAGCCCCCGACCGCCGCAGTGATGAGCTCGCAGTCGTCCACGCAGTCGCACTCGCTCTCGCGCCACTCGCCACGCTCGCTCAACGCCAGCTGCGCCAGTCGCAGCAGCTACACGGCCAACGGCAGGGCCGGCGGCGACGGCGGCACCCCCGGTAGCGACGGCGAGTCGTCGTACTACGTCGAGGGCCCGTGGGAGCAGCGCAACCGGCACTTTAAGAACGTGCTGCTGCATGTGTGCTCGTTCATCCTGATCCTCGAGTTCGCCGAGCGCGTGAGCTACTACGGCATCAACCAGGGCCTGAAGAACTACATGGGCATCCTGGGCTGGTCGCAAGCCGGCTCGAACTCGCTCAAGAGCACGTGGACGTCGATCTGCTACTTGTCGCCGCTGCTCGGGGGCTACATCGCGGACGAGAAGTGGGGCCGCTACAAGACGCTCTGGGTCTTTGGCATCTGGTACACGGCGGGCGCGTTCCTGCTCACGGCGTCGGCGGTGCCGGCGATCCGGGAGCACGAGATCCTGGCGAACCTGCTCTGCCACGTCGGGCTCTTCGGGGGCATCGCGATCGGCACGGGCGCGATCAAGGCGAACGTGATCACGTTCGGCGCCGACCAGTTCGACCCGAACGACCCGAACGAGATCACGCAGAAGGAAAAGTTCTTCAGCTACTTCTACATCGTGATCAACCTCGGCGCGATCTTCTCGTATGGCTACCTCTCGGTGCTCTGCGTCCAGGGCTCGGGCGCCATCACGGAGGAGTACGGCTACTTTGCGAACTTCGCGATCTGCGGCGGCATCATGGTGCTCGCGTACGCGCTCTTCGTGTCGGCGTTCTCGCGCTACGTGCACTTCGCGCCGCAGGACAGCGCGCTCACCAAGCTCTGCTCGATAGTCAACGGCAACTGCGAGTACAGCAAGGAGGCGCGCATGTTGCGCTACGGCTTCATGGCGTTCGCGGCGGCGTTCCCGCTCAACCTCGTCGCGGCGTTCGTGTCGAGCGTCGGCTCGTCCGGGCAGTACCTGTCGTACGTGGTCGTCGTGTGCTGCCTCTTCGGCATGTACGCGTGGATCCGGTACGGCATGAACACGGCGTACATGGACAAGTCGAAGGCGTCGAACGGCGGGCGCTACAACGACGAGACCGTGGACGAGATCAAGATGGTCATCCGCGTGCTGCCGTTCGCGTGCTTCATGGTGATGTGGGAGTGCGCGTACGACCAGCTGGACGCCAACTTCCAGTCGATCGCGCAGCAGTGCGACCTGCGCCTGGACCACGACCACGGCGACTACGATGTGCAGGTGCCCGGCGCGAGTCTCGGGATTTTCGACCCGTTGACGATCATCGTGCTGATCCCGATCCTCGACCGCTTCGTGTACCCGCTGTACGGCCGGATCGCCGGTCGCCCGCCCGGCGCGTACGGCAAGGTGCTCACGGGGCTCATCGTGGCGATGCTCACGATGTTCTGGGCGGGCATCTTCGAGGAGATCCGGCGGCACAGCGATGTGCTGTACTACCAGGACGACGCCGGGCAGCTCCAGCCGATCGTGGACAAAGGCTCGGGGCAGCCGATGAGCGACATCTCGTGGGGCTACGCGGTGCCGATGTACGTGATGATCGCGGTCGCCGAGTGCCTGATCAACGTGACGGCGTACGAGCTGTTCTACAACGAGGTGCCGGTGTACCTCAAGAGCACGTGCCAGGCGATCAACCTGTTCATGGTGGCGATGGGGAGCAACCTCACGTCGACGTTCACGCTCATCTTCCAAGACTACATCGGCGCGGCGAGCCTGAACGACGGGCACTTCGAGTACATGTACTACACGCTCGGGGCGCTGAGCTTCGTCAACATCGTCGCGTACGTGGTCGTGATGCAGTGGATGGACTTTGGCGTCGTCAAGATGGACGACGACCTGAAGCTCGCCGAGGCCGCCGGGCTCGACAGCCGCGAGCTCGACATCGGCCACATCCCGCGCCACTCTTCGTTCGAGAGTATATCGCTGTCTCGCGGCTGAAGCAGCCGCGCGCAGTAGGACCACAGCACAGTAGTAGGGGAGAGCGAGAGATACAAGCCATGAGAGAGAGAGAGAGAGAGAGCGTTTGTTGTACTTGCACCTTGCACCTTGTACCTGCTTGACACGCATGTCGTCGGCTTGCCAGCTGGGGTCTTGAGTTTCGCCCGTTTTCGCCCCATTTTCGCGATCGATGGGAATATTCCCTCCATCAAGTCCAGCAACATTCCCACTGATCCGTGCTGGGTGTCGAAAGCCGTCCCCTTCCCCTCTCCTAATCGATTTCGAAGTCGTGCTGGTCATTCGTTCTCTGCAAGGCAGGCAGGCACACACTATCGACTGACGTCCTCCGCTGCCGCAGGCCTCTAGCACGCCGGCGCGCGACCGACCGCCCCCGACGGCGCCCGCATGAGCGCGCAGGAGAAGAAGGTGATGGCGGGCTCGGCGGCGTCGACGCTCTCGCGCCAGTCGCGGCGCTCGGCCGTGGCCACGCGCTCGCCGTTCCCGTCCGGTAGCCACGACGGGCCCCCCGAGAGCCCCGGCGGCGACGGCGAGTCGTCGTACTACGTCGAGGGCCCATGGGAGCAGCGCAACCGGCACTTTAAGAACGTGCTGCTGCACGTGTGCTCGTTCATCCTGATCCTCGAGTTCGCCGAGCGCATGAGCTACTACGGCATCAACCAGGGCCTGAAGAACTACATGGGGAAGCTTGGGTGGGACCAGGCGAGCTCGAACTCGCTCAAGAGCACGTGGACGTCGATCTGCTACTTGTCGCCGCTGCTCGGCGGCCACATCGCGGACGAGAAGTGGGGCCGCTACAAGTCGCTCTGGGTCTTCGGCATCGTGTACACGCTCGGCGCGCTGCTCGTGACGCTCTCGGCGCACCCGGACCTGATCGAGTCCAGCTCGTTGGTCTCGAACGTCATCTGCCACGTCGGGCTCTTCCTCGGCATCGCGGTCGGCACCGGCGCGCTCAAGGCCAACATGCTCATGTTCGGCGCCGACCAGTTTGACCCGAATGACCCGAACGAGGTCGCGCAGAACAACGGCTTCTTCAAGTACTTCAACCGGGCGGTGCACCTCGGCGCGCTCGTGGCCTACGGCTACCTCTCGGTGCTCTGCGTCACGGGCTCGGGGCTCGTGCCGAGCCGCTACGGCTACTTCGTCACGTTCGCGATCTGCGGCGGCGTCATGGTGCTCGCGATCGCGCTCTTCATGTCGGCGTTCCCGCGCTACGTGCACTTCGAGCCGCAGGCGAGCGCGATCACGACGATCTTCGAGATCGTGAACGGCAATTGCGAGTACAGCAAGGAGGCGCGCATGCTGCGCTACGGGCTGCTGGCGTTCGGCGTGACCTTCCCGGTCAACCTGCTCGCGGCCTTCGTGTCGACGATCGGGCCGTCGGGCCAGTACCTGTCGTACGCCGTGATCGCCTGCTGCCTCTTCGGCATGTACACGTGGATCCGGTACGGCATGAACACGGCGTACATGGACAAGTCGAAGGCGTCGAACGGCGGCCGGTTCAACGACGAGACGGTCGACGAGATCAAGATGGTCATCCGCGTGCTGCCGTTCGCGTGCTTCCTCATCATGTGGGAGTGCGCGTACGACCAGCTGGACGCCAACTTCCAGTCGATCGCGCAGCAGTGCGACCTGCGCCTGACGCGGGACCCGGAGGACCACAACACGCAGGTGCCCGGCGCGAGTCTCGGGATCTTCGACCCGCTCACGGCGATCTTCCTCGTCAAGTTCCTCGACGGCTACGTGTACCCGTTCTACCACCGCGTCGTCGGCCGCCCGCCCGGCGCGTACGGCAAGGTGCTCACGGGGCTCATCGTCGCGATGCTCACGCTCTTCTGGGCCGGGAGCTTCGAGGTGATCCGGCGCGGCAGCGCCAAGCTCATGCACGACGACGCGAGCGGCGAGTCGGTCTTCATCACGGACACGGGCTCGGGGCAGCCGATGAGCGACATCTCGTGGGGCTACGCGGTGCCGATGTACGTCATGATCGCGGTCGCCGGGTGCCTGATCTACATGAGCGCGTTCGAGCTCATCTACAACGAAGTGCCGGCGCACCTCAAGAGCACGTGCCACGTCATCAGCATGTTCACGCTCGCGATGGGGAGCAACCTCACGTCGACGTTCACGCTCATCTTCCAGGCGTACATCCCCAACAACCTCGACGACGGCCACTTCGAGTACATGTTCTACACGCTCGGCGCGCTGAGCTGCGTCAACATCGTCGCGTACGTGGTCGTGATGCAGTGGATGGGCTTCGGCGTCGTCAAGCTCGACGACGACGGCGAGCTCGTGGACGACGCCGGCTCGTCCGTGGGCGACCACCGCGAGATGCCGTACCTCGGGCTCTCGTCGTTCGAGAGCATCTCGTTCTCGCGCGGCTAAGCGTCGCCCGCAGCACTCGCTCGCGTGGCCGACTGGCGGCCTCCCGAGGAAGAGGTCGAGAGCTCAGGAGACACAACTCTCGAGCCACGTCGAAGCGCGTACCGGTATCCCCAACCACTAATTATACGGGTCTTCGAGCTTCGACTGTCTGCATGGGCGTGAGGAGGAAGAAGCGCGCGCTCAGCGGCGTCCGCCTGAGCAAACTCCCGAGTCCCCAGCACGCGAACACGTCGCCTGCTCGCCACGTGGCAGCAGCGGAAGCTCCGGACCCGGCGTTCGCGTGCCGCGAGGTCCCGGACGAGGTGCTCGCGGGCGCCGAAGTGGACCTCTCGGTGCGGGCCGGCGCCCCTCGAGTGGACGCGTGCTGGTCATCGCCGGCTCGGAGACTGACTGACTGACTGACTGACTGACTGACGCACGTACGTACGAGCGAGTAGCGCTGGTCGGTGGTGGCGCGCGACTCGTGTCTGCAGCGACTCGCGCGGCGTCTCGACCCGGGACGTCCGCCCAGCAGCAGCCGAGCGCCGCGCTCGACGAACCAGTTCGCGGATGCCGCGCGCGCAGCCACAGCAGCGTCGCCGCAGCGGCCGCCGCCGAGCGTCGTGACGCTCAACCTCGCGGGCGCCGAGAACGTACGCTCCTCTGTCTCTGAGTGTGTGTGTGTCGCTGGGGGCTCATCGCTCGTCGCCGCGTGCGTGCGTGAAGCGCAGATCACCGACCAAGCGGCGCTCGCGATCGGCAGCTGCTGTCCGGCGCTGCGCCACCTCGTCCTCGAGAAGGCCGCGCAGGTGCCCCCTGTGGCGGTGGTTGGCAGCCCGTTCGTCTGGCGCATGTGGCGGCTGATTGACGCACGTGCTGCTGCGCGCAGCTCACGGACGCCGGCGTGCGGCACATCGTGAGCAGCTGCCGGCAGCTCCAGACGCTCAACCTCAACTACGTGCTCGCGCTGCAGGGCGGCGCCGTCAGCGCGATCGGCGAGCTCCAGCTGCCGCTACGAGGTGCGAGACCCGCGCACGCGCTCGGGCCCTGCATGCGGCTGACGCCCAAGTGCTCTTGCGCACAGAACTGGGGCTCGCGGGGTGCGCCAAGGTGCCCGAGTTCGCGCTGCAGCGCGTGATGCGCGCCTGCCCGGCGCTCGAGCGACTCGACCTGTCGTTCTGCGGCGGCGCCGTGTCCGACGAGCTGCTGCTCGCGCTCGGGCAGCACTGCCAGCGGCTCCAGCGGCTCGCGCTCCGCGGGTGCCGCCAGGTGTCGGACGCCGGCGTCGTCGGGCTCGCGAACAGCGGCGGCGGCGCCGAGCTGCTCGCGCTCGACCTCGCGCGCTTCGACCTGCCGTACAAACTCACCGACGTCGCGCTGCTGGCGCTCGCCGACCGGTGCCGCGCGCTCGAGACGCTCACGCTCGCGGGCTGCGAGATGCTCACGGACGTGGGGCTGAGCTGGCTCTGCGCGGGCTGCGCGGCGCTCACGCGCCTGGACGTCTCCGGGTGCGCCAAGCTGACCGACGTGGCGCTGCGCGCGGTCGGCGAGGGGCTCCTCCAGCTGCGGCACGTGGCCGTCAGCCACTGCGTGCGGGTGTCGGACGTCGGGCTTCGGCACCTGGCGGCGGGCTGTCCGGAGCTCGCGCACGTGGACGCCGCGGGGCTCCCGCTGCTCGCCGACCCGCGGCCGCACGACGCCGAGAGCGGCCGCCTCCAGGGCGTCGCCGCGCTCGCGCTCCGGTGCCCCAAGCTGCGGCACGTGGATGTGTCGCACTGCGCGGCGATCGGCGACGGCGCGCTGCACTTCCTGGCGACGCACGCGCACGCGCTCGCGCAGCTCAACGTGGCCGGGTGCCTGCGCGTGACCGCCGCGGGCGTCCATCAGGTGCTCGTGGCGCGCGCGGCGACGCTCACGGCGCTCAACGTGAGCGAGTGCGCGAAGGTCGCCGACAGCGCGTTCGGCGGCGTCCGCGCCGAGCTCGAGCTCGAGCGCCAGCGGCTGCTGCTGCGTCCTCCTCCGGGGCTCGAGACGCCGCTGCGCCAGCTCGCGAGCTTGCGCCTGCGCAACTGCGCGCTCGTGTCGGACGCCACGCTCGCGAGCCTCGGCGGGCTCGGGCTCGCGCTGCGTGACCTCGACCTCTCCGGGTGCGTGCGCGTGGGCGACGTGGGCGTGCTGGCGCTCGTCGACGCGCCGGCGCTCGCCGAGGCGCTGCGGTTCCTCTGGCTGCGCGAGCTCGGCGAGGTGACCGAGACGGCGCTCTCGTGGGTCGCGGAGCGGTGCCCCAAGCTGCTGCTGCTCGACGTCACGGGCTGCGCGCGCGTGCGGGCGTTCTCGCTCAAGGCGCTGGCGCACTGCTGGAAGTTCGCCGCGTACGCGCACAGCGAGCGCTTTCGCGGCATGGCGCCCAAGCACCGCGCCGAGGACTGGCTCGTGGTCGAGCAGTACGGCGAGTGCTGGCGCGCCGCCACGCGCATCCAGAGCCTCTTCCGAGCGCGCGTCGCGCGGCGGCTCGCGGCGCAGAAGCGCGAGGAGAAGCTCCGGCGCTGGGTCGCGACGCGGCTGCAGAGTGCGTTCCGCGGCCGCCAGGCGCGCCGGCGCACGGTGCTCGTGCGCCTGCAGCGCCAGCAGGAGAACGAGGCGGCGACGCGCATCCAGACCAAGTTCCGGCAGCGCCGCGCGGGCGAGCAGGTCGCACGTGTGCGCGAGGCGCGGAGGCAGCAGCAGCGCCACGACGCCGCGCGGAGCATCCAGCTGGCGTGGCGCCGCAAGCGCGTGCGAGCCCAGCTGCAGGCGCGCACGCTGCTGCGGCTCGCGCACGAGCAGCTGCGCCAGCGAGCCGCCGCGAAGCTGCAGCGCATGTGGCGCAACAGACAGGCGAGGCTGCGCACGAGCCTCCAGCGCATGGCTCGTGCTGCGAAGGACCAGGAGGAGCGCGAGGCCGCGAGCCGCATGCAAAGCCTCTTCCGAGCGCGGGCGGCTCGACTCGAGGTGGCTCGGCGGCGGCAGGCGCTCCGAGATGACGATGTTAGGCGGGAGCGCGCCGCGCTGCTCGTGCAGACGCACGTGCGCCGCCGCCGCGTGCGGAACGAACTCTCGGTGCGGGTGCTGCACGCGAAGCGCTTGGACAGCGCGGCGACGCGCATCCAGCGGCGCTGGCGAGCGAAGAAGCGCTGGTTCGCGTCGCAACTGGTGGCCGTCGCGCGGCGCCGGGCGGAGGAGCACGCGGCCGCCGTGCGGCTCCAGGCGGCGTGGAAGCGCCGACAGGGCCGCGCGGAGGCGGCGCTGCTGCGGCTCGTGCGGGATCAGGCGCAACAGCGCGTGGTGCAGGCGGCGCTCCGGGTGCAGACCCAGTGGCGCGCCAAGCGCGCTCGCGTGCGCGTGGCGGCTGCCAAGCAGCTCGCGCTCGAGAAGGTGCTGCTGGAGGCGCGGCTGCAGCACCGCGCGGCCGCGCTCGTGCAGGCACACTTCCGCGGGCGGCGCGGCCGCGAACGGTACCGCGAGCTCGTGCTGCTCAAGAAGCGGTGGTGGAAGGAGGTGGTGCAGCCGGAGAGCGGGCAGAAGTTTTACTACGTACGTGCTGATGGTGGTGTTTGGAGCTGCTGGTGGTGCTTGGTGGTAGAGATGCTGAGCGTGTGGTGCGCGCAGAACAAGGAGACTGGCGAAGTGCGCTTCCGGCGTCCGCAGGACGTGCTCGACCTGCTGCCCAAGCCGCCGTGCGACAACTGCGGTACGTTGTACGTTGTAGGAGCTGCCGAGCGAGCGTGCGGGAGGTGCTGGCGCTAATGATGCGCTGCAGTGAGTCCGGCACAGCACATCGCGCAGGTCGAGTGCAGGGACTGCGACGAGATGTTCTGCCATACGGTGCGTCTATGCGTGCGGCCGCCAAGCGCTTCCGGCCGCTAGTCGCTCACGCGACGCAGTGCTGGGCGAACGTGCACGCCGGCGGCAGGCGACGACATCACGCGTTCCGGAGCCTCTACGACTTCTACGACCGGCGCGTGGACTACGGCGACGGCGAGTTCCCGTCTGCGTGGCCGTCCGAGGTCGAGCAGGACGAGAAGGACGGCTGGGGGCTGCGCGTGTACCCTCGGCGGCAGCCAGTGGAGGCGCGCGGGCCCTGGGAGCGCTACGTGGACGCGGCCACGGGGCGGCAGTGGTTCTACAACAAGGACACGGAGGCGAGCGGCTACAGTGCGCCGAGCGCCTTCGAGCCAGCGGCGGCGGACGACGGCAGCAGTGAGTGGAGCAAGCACTACGACGAGGCACAGGACACCGCGTACTACTACAACAGCCGGACGCTCGAGAGCACGTTCGCGCGGCCCGTGGACTTTGAGACGGCGCGGCGAACTCCGAGTGCGCGCGAGAGCGGCGGCTGGGAGAAGTACGTCGACCCCGCGAGCGGGTCCCCGTACTACTACAACCGCGATACGAGCGAGAGCACGTACGCGCGGCCGGCGGGCTTCCAGACGGCTCGGCGCGGCGGCGCCGTGGCGGTCGAGTCTGGCGGCAGCGACTGGGCCAAGTACTACGACCTGACGCAGGGGGCGTACTACTACTACAACGCGCGGACGCTCGAGAGCTCGTTCGCGCGGCCGGTGGAGTTCGCGACGCCGCGCGTGGCGCCGGCGGACGCGGCGGCACGCGGCATGGCCGAGTTCTACGACGCGGCCACGGCCAAGGCGTACTTCTTCGACGCGCAGACGGCCGAGTGCCAGGCGGCGGCCGCTTCGGCATCGGCGTCGTCGGCGGCGTGGGCGTCGCAGGCGCTCGGCTACCGCTGAGGACGAATGGAGACAATGGTGTTGCGGAGGAGGTGGACTGGAGTCTTTGATCCGTCTCGGTGGACACCCGCGGCTCGTCTCTGGTGACGAGCGTCATGAGCTCCACTTGTCCTCGCAGTGCGCGTCACGAAGCAACTCGAGTCGCGAGCGGACGCGGAGGCAAAGACAAGCGGCGCGTGTCGCCGAACGCCGCGAGCGTCGGAAGATCGCGGCACTTTGTTCATGCAGAGGCTTCGACTCCTCGGGCGTCGGTGGCGATGTCGGCGTTCAGCAACTCGGCTCTTGCAGTCGAAGAGTGAGGGCAAAGAGTGATGAAGAGAGAGAGGAATGGAAGATCGAGAGGTTCGCAGTCGCTCGCAGTCGGAAGGCGACGCACTTTGCAACTCAGAGTGCACTCGGGTTTCTGAAGTTTCAGCTGACCGGTTGCCTCGTCGCTGGAAGCGAGCGATCAAGCGAAACAACTGAACGAGCGAACGGGCAAGTGAACGCGAGTGCTGGCCGGCAGTCAGTCGACCAGCCTGCGTCACGCGAGGCACTCGGCCTGGTTGCTGCCGCCTCCGCGAACGACTGGAGGGCGGAGGCTGCATCGGCACTCAAGGAGCTCACGCAGGCGAGAGCCGAGTTCTTCGGCCAGGTCGACACGAGTGCCGTGAACATGTGCTTGGATACTCCGGTTACTGCTTTCATCTCCGTCGAATCATGCGCCAGTCAGGAAGTGAATCACGACTCGCTCGTGGCTCGCAGAGGCCACGCGAGGCCAACCTTCGCGACCGCTGGCGTCGTCGCCGTCGGCAGGTGAATATATCAGCGCTGGATACAGAGATCGCTCGGTCAGTCGGTGGCGTTCGCCGTGCTCAGCGAGCAAGCGAAGGGTGGCAACGCGCACACACACAACTCAGCTCAGGAGGATACTCTATGACAACTGCGGTCCACAAGGTCCGAATCATGCTGGCAAGCTCGCTGAGCGACGCTCGTTGCTCCTCGAGAGTGGTTGCCATCTTCTCAACCGTGCAGAGTTCAAGTTCAAAACTCTCTCGGGCCTGGCTTGCAACTTGCAACGGCTTACGAGCCAGGCTGACTGGGCGTGACATCATCTGCTCGAGCGGATGGCCCCAGGTCGTCAACACGCTGGCTGTTGACGCGTCCATTACGCCTGAGCGCGCCGCCGTCATCCGAGCGACTCGACTCGCCTAGAGGAGGAAGGTGCCGATCGCGCCGCTTGTGCTTGCGCTGCTGCTGCTTCTGCTCGTACGAAGCGAATCGCCGACAAGCGACTCTCACCATCGCATCGCTCGCTCGAGTCGTGTCGCACGAGCAAGCGGTGTGAGCTCTTCCCCCACAGTTCACAGTTTTGAATCAGCCGGAAATCAACCAGAAGGTCTCCAGAGCCTCCGGAGGTCGCTCCGCTTCGCTTCCTCCGCTTGCGCACTCAGCAGGTACGCGATCTGTGGCGAGCGTTCGCCGGCGGTCACCGCTTCAGAAAGTGGGGAGCCTCTTGCGCCGCTTGGCTGCAAAAGCTGCTTCGGCTTTCGGAGGACGCCCTCTCCGAATGGCTCACTCGGCGATTCGCGCGCTCCTCGTTAACTAACGCCCGCCCGCCTGCCTGCCCGCCTTGAACCTGCGCGATGACAGTAGGTGTCCGAGCACTCGCCGAGCGCGTCACCGCCAAAGTCCGCGGGAGCGCCTCCTCCTCTTCCTCCTCCTCCCGCCACAGCGTCACCGGCGCCTTCGACCGCGCGTCATTCGCGAGCGCTTTCCCCGTCTCCCCCGCGCCTTCCACGCCGGCCACGCTGGCGTCCTCGTCGCGCTCCTCGTCTCCGCCGCCGTCGCCCGCGTATCCGGTCACACCGGCGGGCAGAAAGCGCTCGCTCGCCGCGTGTCCACTCGGGCTCTCGACCGACGGCACGAAGAGCAGCACCACTAAGAGCACTAAGAGCAAGAGCTCGACGTGCAAGATGCACATGAAGCTCACGGGATCGTCGTCGTCGACGGCGTCCGCCGGCTCGCCGCGGCCCGTCGCGGTGCCGCACACGATCACGGAGCGCCACGGCGGCGAGGAGCTCTGGGTCACGGCGCCGATGCTCGGCGGCGAGATGGAGAAGCAGGGCTTCCGCTGGCGCAAGAAGTGGAAGACGCGCTACGTGGAGCTCAACAGCCGCCTGCTGTCGTACTACGAGGCCGGCGCGCCGCACCACGCGCGCAAGGCGCGGCGCCGCGCGCGCATCACGGCCGACGCCTTCCTCGAGGACATCGACGCGCGCAGCTTCTCGATCACGCCGTCGGCGGGCGAGAAGCCGTGGGTCTTCCGCGCGCGCGACGCCGCGACCAAGCTCAAGTGGTGCACGGCGCTCTCGGACTGCATCGACATCCTCGCATGGCTGCGGCACTACGAGCTCGGGGACCTGCTCGGCGTCGGCGGCAACGGCGTCGTGCACCGGATCGTCGACAAGCGCGACGGGCGCCAGTTCGCCGTCAAGAGCATCGACGTGGCCAAGTTCCGGAACCGCGCGGCCGTCGTGGCCGAGGTCGAGATCATGCGCAGCATCACCAACACGATCAAGCACCCGAACCTCGTGACGATCCACAAGGTGTACGAGGAGCAGGACAAGATCCACCTCATCCTCGAGCTCTGCGAGGGCGGCGAGCTGTACGACAGCATCGTCAAGCGCGGCCGGTACAGCGAGCGGGACGCAGCACGCACGATGCGCCAGCTGCTCTCGGCGGTCCAGGCGCTGCACGCGTACAACATCCTGCACCTCGACATCAAGCCCGAGAACATCCTCTTCGCGTCGGCGGCGCCGGACGCCAAGATCGTGCTCACGGACTTCGGGCTCGCGCGCATGGTGACCGGCAAGACGAACCCGCTCGAGAGCGGCACGAGCATGGCCGGCACGGTCGGCTACATCGCGCCGGAGGTCGTGACGTCGCACTCGTACACGGCGGCGGCCGACGTCTTCAGCGCCGGCGTCATCCTCTTCATCCTGCTCGTCGGGTACCCGCCGTTCCGGGGCGACAGCGAGGTCGAGATCCTGCTCAAGATCGCGCGCGGGGACTTCCAGTTCGACCGCAGCGACTGGGCGGGCGTGTCCGACGCCGCCAAGGAGCTCGTGGCGCGCATGCTCGCGGTGCGCGCGGACGAGCGCATCTCGGTCGACGACGCGCTGTGCCACCCGTGGCTCACGGACGAGAGCAGCGACCGGGAGCTCGCCAAGACGATGGAGCGGCTCCAGGCGTTCAACTTCGAGCGCAAGTCGGAGAACATGGGCTCGTTCATGGGCGCGATGCTCAACGACACGAGCGAGGCCGACTACAAGGCGCTCGTGGACACCAAGACGGTCGGCATGATGATCCGGCAGCTCTCACCCGAGGGCAAGGACCGGATCCCGCTCGCGCGCGCGCACGTGCTCGCCAGGGGCCTCGGGCTCTCGCCCTTCATCGACGAGAGGACGTTCGTGACGTTCCTCGACCAGGACCGCGACGGCTTCATCAACGCCGCCGACTTCTGCGGCGGCGTCCAGGCTGTGCGCAACAGCGACGCGCCGTTCGCCAAGATCATCTTCGCCGCGCTCCACAAGGTCGCTGAGACCGGCAGCTCGTCCGGAAGGCTGTCGCGCGCGGACTTTGCGGCCGCGTTCGCCCGGCTCAAGTGCCCCGAGCCGCTCAGCAACTACTTCTTCAAGGTCGTCGACGCCGCGCACGGGCCGGCGGCGGGGGCCCCGGAGCGCGACGGCGACGCCGACGGCGACGCCGACGACGACGACGGGGAGAACGCGTCCGCCGGCATCGACTGGGGCGTGGACGAGAACGAGTTCGTCGACCTGTCGGCGCAGCACCCGTTCATCACGCGGCTCTTCCTGCGCACCGCGAAGAACAACCTCATCTACGTCAAGACGCGGAGCGTCGAGGTCTTCCCGCAGATCCTCGAGGACTAGACGTACTCGGAAGCACTCGCTCGCTCGTAAGCCCCAACTAAGTTATGCCACACGCAACGCAACGCACGTACTCGAGTTGACCTTAGGCCGTGACGTCCGCTTGCGCTGCTGCCACCGACGTCTCGACGATGTCGGCGTCCGGCTCGCTCGCGAGCACGAGCTTGGCCCACGCGCGGATCCGCGGCAGCGCGTACTTGTAGCCCACGTCGATGATCTCGTCCATCTTGTCGAACTGCAGCGTCGCGTACTCGTTCACCGGCGGCCGCAGGTACAGGTCGATGCACTCGGCCTTCATCCGGTCCTTGTGCTGCTCCGACGACACGTACGCGAGCGCCGCGGACACATCGCCCATGGACGGCACGCTCACGGTCTTGGCGAACGGGTTGACCTTGTTCCAGAGCAGCCACCAGCCCGAAAGCGAGCTCCCGTAGCTGAAGTAGTCCCGCCGAGGCTCGCTGCCGACGTCGACCGCGACGATGTACCGGATCCCGCCTTCGTCCTTCATCACGTCCGCCGGGAGGTTGTTCATGTACCCGCCGTCGAGCAGCACCGAGCCGTCCTCCGAGATCGGCGGCAGGTAGCCCTGCAGCGTCATGGACGCGCGCACCGACTTCCACACGGCGCCGCTGTGGTGCACGTTCATGCGCGACTTGGCGATGTCGGTCGAGACGCAGAAGTAGTTGAGCACGAGGTCTTCGATCGCCAGGTCGTAGAAGTGCTCGCGGATGCTGCGGTTGAAGCGGCTGCCGTTGAAGAACGACGAGATCGGGAGCGTCAGGTCCCGCAGCTTCTCCGTCACGCTGCTCATCGCGAGCGACATGGTGTGGATCTTGCGGCCCACGAGCGACAGGTCGTGCGGGTGCAACGCGTACACGGCGCCGATGAACGCGCCGATGCTCGTGCCGCCGACGACGTCGACGTGGATCCCGCACTCCTCGAGCGCGCGCAGCACGCCGATGTGCGCCAGTCCGCGGGCGCCGCCGCCACCGAGCACGACGCCGACCGCGTTCCCCGTCACCCGCCGGCAGAGGCGCAGGAAGTCGGGCTGGTGGTCCTCGAACGGCGTCTGCACGTTGTGGAAGCCGCTGATCCACTCGTACTTCTCCATCGGCAGCAGGAACCGCGGCAGGATCTCGCTGCTCTGGAGCATCCGCAGCTTCTTCTTGAGCGCGTGCGTCTTGGACGCGTCCGACGCCGCCGCCTTCGCGGCCTCGGCGATCGCCGACAGCGTCCAGTTCTTCTTGCGGATCCGCACGACGCTGATCTCGGCGCTCTTCTTCTCCCACGCCGCCTGGAGCGTGCTCGCGATCTCGTTCAGGAACGCGTGCTCCGGGTGCGAGTCCGAGCAGAGCAGCAGGATGTGGTCCGCCTGCCGGATGCACAGCTTCGTCCACGGCGTGAGCTGCGCGTCGGCCTCGTAGATCACGAGCTCGTTCGCCCCTTCGATGTCGCCGAGCCACGTGCTCAGGTTGGCGCGCGCGACGCGCGAGTTGGCGATCCACTGCTCGCCGAGGAACGCGCTCGCCTTCTGCGACGACACGACCTCCGTCGCCGCGATCGTCGCGAGCGACTGCAAGAGGTGCGCGCAGAACGTCTCGATCTTGGTCGTCCTGGTCAGCGACAGCACCGCGACGGTGCCGAGCGGCAGCGTGTGCGCCGCCTTGTGCGCGCGCGCGCTCTCGGCCGCCGCGCTGAGCGAGAGCAGGTGGTTGCTGCGCTCCTGGAGCCCCGCGGAGTCGGCGCCGCCGGCCTCCATCCGCCGCGCGGTCAGGTGCTGCGCGAGGTTCGTCGTGAAGGGCACGAGCGCGGTCGGGTGCTCGCTCACGATGTAGTCGAAGACGTTCCGGGACATCTGCGAGATCTGCGAGTCGCGGATCGCGAACACGGTCGAGTTGCTCCGCCCGGCCGCGAGCATGTCGAGCGCGCCGAGCGTCGCGCCGCGGACGAGCTCGCTCGTCGTCTCGACCTGCTTGCCGCGGTGCGCGTGCGCCTGCACGGCGCGCAGCCGGCCGCTCATGACGGTGAACACCGAGTCGCACAGGTCGCCGCGGTTGAAGAGGCTCTCGCCGCCGTGGAGGTGCACCCAGTTGAACGACGAGTCCGCGACGCACACGAGCTCCGAGTACTGCTCAAGCAGGTGCCGCGCGCACGCGAGCGCCACCGCGTGCACCTGGAGCAGGCTCGAGAAGACGGCGTCCGGGACCCAGAGCAGCGTCGCGTCTTCCAGGCACACGGCTCTCGTGACCGCGTGGCTGCCGACGACGCACGCCGCCATGCCGACCTCGCAGCCGCGCGTCGCCGTGTACACGTCGACAAAGGTGCTCGTCGCCGTCTGCTGCACCTGCACCGCGACGGCTCCGTCGACGACGACGTAGACGCCAGCGGCGGCGGCGGACGCGCTGTGGTCGGCGCCGTCCACTGGCTGCTGCGCCGTCCTGCACACGACGGTCGCGCAGTCGGCGAGCGCCGCGCGCAGCTCCGGGTCGGACAAGCCGATCGCGTCCGCCACGGCGGCCACGAACTGCTGCTTCGAGCCGCCGCGTCCGTCGTCCTTGAGCGCGCCGAGAGCGACGAGCGGCGTCGGCGAGACGATCTTGGCCCAGAGGCCGAAGTGGTGCATGAGCGACTTGGCTGTGATCTTCTCCACCTGGCTGAACGCCGTCTGCGCGAGGCGGAAGAAGCTGTCGGGGTGCGCGGCCACCACCGCCGCGATCGTCGCCGCGGGGATCTGGAAGACCGTCGTGCCGTCCGCCTCGGCGGTCGCCGACAACTGCCCCCAGACTTTGAGCGCGAGCCGCTCACGTTCGCGTTCGTGTTCACGGCGCACGAGCGCGACGAGCAGCGCGAGCGACGACACGAAGCTGTCGCCTCGCGCGACCGCCTTGCGGAACTGCCGCGCGCCGCGGTGGATCGCGAGCGACGCGTCGCCGGCGACGAGCAGCAGCAGCGACCCGTCGTACTCGCCCTGCGCGAAGATCGCGTCGCCCTTGGCGAACTGCCGGATCCGCAGGTCGCTAGACACGCAGCGCTGTTAGGGGCGAGCGAGCGAGTGATCAGCTGCGCCAGCCTACGTACGTTGCGAGCGACTCGACGAACTCGCCCTTGAGGAACGAAAACACCTGCGCGCCGCACGTGTCGAGCAGCAGCACGTGAGGCTTAAGAGCTGAGATCACAGCACATGAGAAAGGCGGCACCTTGGAGAGCGCGTCGTAGACGAGCTTGAGGTCCTCGGGGCGGCACGTCTGCCGCAGGCGGCGCGGGAAGATGAAGCGGTCCTGCCGGTCCAGCGCCGCGTTCTCCTCGATGCGGTCGCGCTCGAGCGCCTCGAGGTCCGTGAACGACCGCGAGTGGCGCTTGCGCTTGGACGCTGGCGACGTCGGCAGCGGCGGGAGGCGGCCGGACGGCGGCGGCAGTTTGCGCGGCCGCACCTGGCGCGACGCGATCCAGACGAAGAGCACCGAGATGGCGCCCACGAGCGCCGTGAACACCGCGAGGCCGCCCACGAGGTAGTGGCGCTGCTGCGGCACGAGCCCCGGCGCGAGGCGCGCGAGCGCCGCGTCCATGTTCGCCAGCGCCGCCGCCGCCTCGCGCGCCACGAAGAGCGCGCGCCGCTCCAGCACGCGCGCCGCCTCCTCCATGCTGCTGCTGCGATTGCTGCTGCTGACCGCTTCTGAGGTCTCCAGCAGCGAGAGGCAGAAGTTGCACGAGCTGCACGAGTTGCTGGCGCGATGCGAGGTGCGAGAGAGAACAGTGTCTCTGACGTCGTCGAAGTCGATGCTGACTTGGGGTTTGTATGCAACGATCTGTGAAAGATCGGGCAAAAGCATGAAATTTAGGGCGTGTTCAATTTTGGCAGAGCAGCTCTTTTGGATACATGACATAATTCTATGCAGCCATCTCTGCCGTGAAGAATTCAACCAACACTTCATTACGCCATGACCTTGTTGCGCCTGAGACCGCGAGCGCCGGGTGGCCTTCGACGAGAGAGAGGACGGCGCCTCTAGCGTTGTCAACAATTACACTTTCTGTTAGTATGTATAGATCTGTGAATGAACAGTGCAACATCACGTAGAATCCAATCAACACTTCATGTATAGAATTGACACCATGACCTTGCGTTCTGAGCGGACCTTGCGTTCTGACCGGTCATCTCCAATAGGTCAATAATAGAAGGTACAATACGAACTGCTGTTTAATGTGTACTATGGTCGTCACAACAAACTCGAGCTTGCCCTTGCACTTCCTTTCCGCGAAACCCGCTACACCAATGCGTGATCTTGCGCATCTAGGTCGTCTCCTTTAAATATCGGAATCTTTCGCACCAGATAAAGGTACGATAGGGGTGTGACCAACCCTAGGACGTGAAGGTGCAACAGGCTTGACGTGTCCGATGCCGCCGCGTTCCTGTCTGTGCACTGGATTCTCGGCGTGATCTACTGGTGAGGTGGCGGTCCTTTTGATAGAAGAACAGTTACCCATCATCGGTCCCAAGGCGCAGTTAGGTTGCAGGTGCAGCCTCCAAGGGGCGAATAGCAGCTCAGACAGTACACGGCAAGGTGGTGGTGCTGATGTATGGCACGTGGTGAGTCTTTAGTCTTTGGGAGTGAACAGAAAAGAAAAGGACATGGTGTGCGCCACACCACTGCCGCTTGCGGCACTTTGGAATCCCGATCCACGTCCATTCGCGATCTCGCTCAAGGCCGCGGGCTCTCTGGCGCACTTCCCCATGCTGTTGGCGCTGCTGCTGACGCTCACGCTCGGGGGCGCGGCGGGACTCTCGCCCTTCGGCGACGCGCTGCTGACGCTGCTCCGCTTCGTGGCGGTGGCTCGGCCGGCGCGTGTACCTCTTTTGGTCGTTGTGTGACGGCGTGCTGCAGCTCAATAACCTCGCGCGCGTCAGGAACATAACAGCGCAGGTCGAGTTGCACATGCTGAAAGCGTTATACAAAGTACATGTGGTGCCGGAACGGTGTACGTTGCTGCAGGTGCTGGAGCGGCTATGTGAGGTGCAGCTAGGGGCAGTGCTCACAGTGCTGCAGATGAAGCTGCGTGCTTGTGGTGGGGCTTGTGCTTGTGGTCAAAGAAAATGCGAGCGAAGAGAATGAGACAGAAGCGAGCGAGTTATATGTGCGATCTTACCCAAGGTACGTCACACAACTCCCCCCGTGAATGCAGGTGCAAGCACGTGTTGCGATCGCTGGTGCAATCGCCAAGCGTTGGTGTGGTCCCTCTCACAGATTGTCCTAAGTGTCATTATGTATCCATTTATATATAAACAAATCATGATCCACCATTTTCCCCCGGCCACGGCCGGCTCGATCGGTTCCAATCGCGCTATCTACTGATTTCATGCCGACTGCATTGCGAAGCAGCATCAGCAGCATTTGTACATCTAGGTAGGGCCTGAGGAACTGCAGGAGGTATCGCTCGACTACGACAAAACGAATTATTCATCATGAATCAGACTGCGTAGTTCTACTTCATCGTGTAGAAAATGTCAGTGACTGGTGCATCGATGGTGGGGGGTAAACAAAACAAGAAGCCCAGCTTGCTCACACTCAAGAGCAACGAATACGACAGCTCTCGATCACCGCTCCTGTTCAGTTCTGCTCAGTGACTGAAGTGCTTCGGTGGCAAGTCCGCTGGCAAGATCAGTTTTCTTTACACAGAGTCGAAAAAGTGGCGGACCAGGAGGAAGGACCCGGGACCCGAAGTCCGGGCCCTGAGCGTGGAAGACAGCGCCCGAGTGCCAGACAGTGGGACGATCCCGCACATCCTGAATGTAGTGCCGAATCAGCAACGCCGCCGTGCCATGCAGATCCTGATGCAGCGCCAGCGTGAAGAAGTTGGGGGAGCTCGCCGCACCGTGCAGGCTTGAGCGTGAAGAACTCAAAGAACCAGCGCGGCTCAGGGTCCGAGCGTGAAGATACCCAGGGAGCCGGTGCGACAATCCGAGACCCTGAGCGTGAAGAAACCGAGGACGATCAAGTCAGCCGGGGCCGAGCATGAATAACCTGAGTGAGTCCGAGCTCGCCACACTTAAGCTGACTCTGTAACACACACAGTTTTGCAAATGTTTCAGTTAACCTGAAGTTAGAATATGTCGGTAATTTCATAAATTCCCGAATGGAAATATTTCCGGGGTTTTGAGGAGTTAAAACAGCCCCCTAAAATGTTAAAAGTCAACTGCGCTCAAACAGTTGGCTCGAGTACAATCTCGGAAAAAAACAGCATACAAATTCTGGTCAAATTCGTAGAATCAAAAACAAAATTTCTACTTCTGCTCTGCCTAGAAAATGAGTAGTTTGGCCCCCGAAAAACGGTACAAAATGGGTAAATCGTTTTTGATATTTCACCAACATCGATTACCCATTTTGTACCATATTCAATGCAAGGCATCCCACCGGGGCATACCCTAATTACTTTAAATTAAATGTAGTTTTTACAAAACTCTTTGTAAAACTCAAAAGGTAAAACTCAAGAGGTTGTTAACAAATCACAAACTCGTGGTAATGAGCAAGGCGCAGGAGAACGAGCAGCCTCGCGTGGCGGCGGCGCTCGTCGCGCGCTACGACCAGCTGCTCGAAGCACTGGGGGAGGACCCGTTCCGCCCAAGCTCCGTGCTGCAGCGCGTCGAGGACGCGGGTCGCGTGGTGAACGCTGCGGCGACGGCGGAGGCTCGCGCGCAGCTGCTGGTCAGTGCAACGCGCTCCAGTCTGCGGTGCGCAGAGCTCATTGAGCAGGCGCTGGAGGCGTCAACGCGCCTCGGTCGCGTGCAGAAGAAGATCGCGGATGCTCGCCACCCACGCACAAACGACGACGACGACGACAGCGGCAGTGAGAGCGAAGGCGACGAAGACATGGAGGAAGAGGGTGACGACGGCCACAGCACTGCGCTGCTGCTCGAAGACCTCGTCGCGGCGGGCGGCGAGCTGCAGGACGCCGGGCGCCAGTTCGCGCAGCTGGGCGTGGCGGGCAAGACGGCGCGCTCGAGCCGCGCGCTGCTGTCGGTCGCGGACCAGAGCCTGGAGGAGGCGATGCGGGCGTCCGCCGGCTCTGGCGCTCCTGCGTCGTCGGCGGTGCACGACGAGTTCCGGGATTTGTACATGGACGCGTTCACGAGCGCGTTCGGCGACGACCTGGACGCGTTCCGGCAGGAAGAGCGCTTCGAGAGCCGGGACGTGACGTACTTGATCTCGAGCATCCACGCGGGCGCCGACGTCTTCTCGCCGCTGCAGAAGCAGCTCTTCGTGGAGGCTGCAGGCGCCGCGTTGTCGTAGGAAGGAGGCGCTGAGGAGCGTGCTGGCGATAGAGGAGCCACACACAACCGTGGTCACATCCATACATGCATACATCCTGGAAGCGGCACTTGGTGCAGCAGATGCGCGTTCGTGTACAAGTAGCTCACATCTATTCATCCATGGTCATGCACCCCCCGACAGCCGCCTCCTGCGGTTCATCTATCGCCTTCTCGCCCTCGTCCTCCCTCTCGTCTCTCCTCTTGAGCGTGGGGGCCACTGTCGTCGCCGATCGCTGCTGCCGAAGGACGCCGGAGACTCCAGAGCTGCCACGCTCCTGAGGAAGCGCGGGCGGCGCTACTGCTGGTCCCGCGTCACACGCGCTGCTTCTTCACGCCGGCGAGCGCAGCGTCCTCGACGCGCGCCTTGCCGACCACGCGGTAGTACGACTCGAGCGTCCGCTCCTGGCGGCGACGCACCTGCGAGTTCTTGGCCTTCTGCCCGCGCGTCCGCCCGCTGTACACTTCTTCGCCGAAGAACGACACGATCCACGCCAGCGTCCCGTCGCGGCCGCGGTTGAGCACGTCGAAGCCCTCGCGGAAGAGCGGGTCGATGTGCAGCAGGTGCGCGTCGTCGCTCGTCGCCGTCGCAGCCATCGCAGTGCTGCTGCTGCTGCTGTTGTTGTTGCTGTTGCTGTTGCGGGATGTCCTCGCGACCTCTTTGCTGTTCGGCGTCACCTGCGGCGTGGGCACCGGCCCCGGGAGGCGGCGGTAGAAGTAGCACATGTGGCCCTCGCTCGACCCGGCCATGGACGTCGCGATGCGGCCGAGGTTCTCGACGTCGAAGCCGTACATGTCGATGACCTTGCGCGGCGCGTGGAAGCTCACAAAGTAGCCGGCCGTGCTGCGGTTGAAGATCGCGGCGAGCGCGTCCATGACGGTCGGCGGGAAGCCGACGTCGAAGCTGTAGACGTGCGAGAACGGGTTGAGCGTCGTGGCGTCCGTGATGTCCCCCGCCGAGAAGACCGTGCGGTTGCGCTTGCTCCGATTCGCGTCAAGCTGCAGCACGCTGCGCAGGTTGTGCAGCGAGAGGTGCCAGCGCAGCTCCTCGAGCTCGACGCCGTACGAGACCTCGACGCCCGGGTCGATCGCGACGTGGAAGTTGGGCTTGCCGAGCCCCGAGCCCACGTCGAGGAACAGGCTCGCGTCCGACAGCTCGCACTGGTCCTTCATGTAGTCCACGATGCGCTGGAACGACGCCTGCGTGATCTCGCCGTAGATGGCGCCGCCCGCGGCGTTGCCGCCCAGCGCGCCCGTCTGCTTGCGGATCGCCTTGTACACCTCGGTGACCTCGTGCTCCACGAAGCGCTTCGCCACGTCCTGTTCGCGCGCGAGGGCGAGCGGCGTCGCCTTGCCGGGCGTGCCGATCGACACGCGTGCGCGCCGCTTGGTGGCCTTCGCGACGCTGCCGCCGCCGCCCTCGCCGGCGGTGTTAGTGGCGCTGCTGCTGCTGAGGCTCGCGCGCTTGCGCTTCTTCGCCTCGGCCATGTCGCCGCCGACGGACGCTGGAGGCAACGAGGAAGCGGCGGCGGAGGGCGGCGGGCGGCGCGCAGGCGAGCGGAACGCGTCGTCGCCAGCAAACGAGTGGCTGGCGAGCGCCTCGAGGTGGTTCTTGGGCGCCATCGGCATGTCCGCCTCCTTCGCCCTCCTGCCGCTGCTTGACTACTTGCTGCTGGTGCTGCTGGCAACTGGGCGGGAACGACGAGTTTGCTGCTCTCGAGGACGAGTGGTGAATTTTGCTTTTGAAATTTGAAATTTCAGGCATCTCAAAACCGGAAATGTGGACATAGCCACCTTGTGCTCCTGCTCCATCCAGTCTCTCGCAACCAGTGTCGCGCTTGCTCGTCCTTGATTGTCGTTGCTACTCAGCTCGTCAGATGCGAGGTCCCTGGTGACCCCACGTACCGCTCGCAATACCCAAGAGGTCACGGGAACGACAGCGTCGGCTCGAGCCTTGAGCATTCGCTCCGGACTGTCCGCTAACAACCCACAAGCGGCGAATCCCCATGCGCGTCTCGATGTTTCCACGTCTTCGCGCGACGACGAGCTACTGCACCACACAGCGACAGCGAAATGACAATGTTAACGCTGAACAAGTTGCCACTGACGGAACCACCTCGACACCCGGACGCTTGCATCACGATGCTTGCGTCACGGTGTTTGCCTCACGGCCTCACGGTGCTTGCGTCACGGCACTTGCGTTGCGGTGCTTGCATCACGGGAAGCGGGGCTTGTTGTTCTGCCTAAAGCGTAGGCGAGTGCGACGACGTCGTCGGCTGTGAGAATCCGACATCGCGCCGATGTTTTCAAGCAAAAGCTTGCGGTGAGCGCACACTGGAAGCTCTCGCTTTGATGTATCCGATGCCCTTGCTATAGGTAGTCTATGACCGTCGCTTGCTCGCTCGGGTAGACCACATGAAGAGCTCTGTGGCTCCCCAAGATCGCAGCACAACTGCACTCTCACGACTTCAACACAAACGCCGTGAGGTGACTCGAAGGTTGGACGAAGCTCAAGCAACATTTGCATTGGTGATCCTTCAGAAATCGATGAGCACCGGCTCAGCCGCTGAGAGCTCCGCCGTCGCGCTGCTCGCTCGCCGCAGTCCCGAGGGGTCGTCGGCGGTCGTCGGCTCGCTGCGCATCCGCGTGGCGCAGGCCACCGACCTCCCGGGACCCTGCGGCGCAGCGGCGGCTGCTGCCGAGTCCGGCGGCGGCGCCAGCTCCTGGCTGCGGTACCCTGCGCGGCGCCTGAGCCACAGCCGCGCGGCGCGGCCGAGCGCGAGCCTCGTCTGCGTGCTGCTGCAGTGCGGCGGCGACCGCGCTCCGCTGCTGGCGACCGCGACGCTGCCGACACCCGCGAGCGCTGCAGTCATGTGGAACGAGGTGCGTGGTGCTCTGCAGGACGATGCGGACGTGTGGCGCTCAGCTGCTCCCAACGCCCTGGGTGCCTGCAGGAGTTCGTCGTCGACGGTGTGAGCTCCGAGGACGACGTCACGTTCTTCTGCGTGGACCGCGCGAAGAACGCGCCGTACGCGAACCTTCCGTTGCAGCGCGAGGACGCGAGCGCGTGTCCGGGCTTCATCGGCAGAGGTGCGCCGCGGCTCGCGGTATGCTGCGATGAGACGCGTCGCAGTTGCGCAAGCTTGCAAGGCGGTTAACTGGCGGCTTGCGTGGCTGCAGTCTCCGTCCCGCTGGCGCGCCTGCCGGAAGGAGAGGAGGTGGAGCAGTGGTATCCGCTCGTGGCGAGGGACGCGATCCTCTCGCTGCGCACGGCGCTGCGCATCGCGCTCTGCTTCACGCCGAGCGGCAGCAAGGCGCGGCTGCGGATCGAGTCGACCGCCCAGCTGGAGCAGCGGATACCGGGCCAGCTCCTCTCGACGGCTGCTAGTACTAGCACCTCTGCTGCTGCTGGTGGCGTCGCCGCGACCGAGATCTCATCCGCGTCGCCCGTTGCCAAGCTGCGCATTCAGATCCCGTCGGCGCTGTCGCCCGTGCAGTCACCCATCGTGAGCATTCAGCTCAAGACCGGCGTCGTGGACTACGCGATCGTCGTGGGCTCGGCACGCGACGACGAGTTCGTGGACCCGGCGCTGCGCGAGAGCGCGCTGCTGTTCCGCTACCCGGCGAGCGACCGCGCCGGCTTCCCACTGCCCACGAAGATCGAGTGGTTCTGCTTCCCTGGCGGCCCGGAAGTCGTCGCGCAGCCTTCGAGGCCCCGCAGCAAGCTCTTCTCGTTCGTGCTCGTGGGCGGCGACGACGGGACGTCGAGGACGTACGCAGTCTGCCTCACAGTCTACCACCGTCCGAGGCGCGCAGACTCTGGCACACAACCACACACGAACGAATGGCACGCCACGTGCGTCGCGTTCCTCACGCGAGTGCCGCTCATCGAAGAGCTCGGGGAGTGCCTCCTGGCGTTCGCGCACGCATGGCTCGCGACGCGGACGTCCGAGGCAGGCGGCTCACAGCCTTCGTCGTCGGTGACGCCTCCGAGCCCAGAAGCGCTGCTCGTGGACTTGTGCCACCGCGTGCTGATCCCCATCCGAGGCGTCTTCGGTGTGCGCTTCTCCGTCGCGAACAGGTCCGTGTCGCTGACGGTTCCAGCGAACGTATCGATCTACAGCAGCCAGAGTCGCGCCTCGAACGCGAAGCGGCCGTCGCTGACAGCCGGGCGGTTCTCGCCGACCAAGTCGCCCACGACCAACTTCATCAACATCCAGCAGGGCTTCCAGCCGCTCGTGTACTCGCTCGCGCCGATCTTCCAGCTCTTCGACATCAAGACGGTGATCCACCTCGTGGCGCTGATCCTGTGCGAGTACCGCGTGCTCATCCACTCGAGCCAGTTCTCGCTGCTCTGTCCGTTCGCAGAGGGCTTGTGCGCGCTCGTGTACCCGTTCCGGTGGCACCACCCGTACGTCCCGATCCTGCCGAGAGTGCTGTCCGAGTACCTGCAGGCGCCGTTGCCGTACATCCTTGGCGTGCACACGAGCTGGCTGCCAACGCTGCTGGAGAACGGCCGACCGGAGCACCTCGTCCTGGTGGACATCGATCGCGGCACGATCCAGCTGCAGGAGTCGGCGAGTCCGATGCTCCCGAGCAAACTCACGAGAGGACTCTACCAGCGCATCAAGCGAACCATCCACCCGGACGTCTTCGACGACAGCGACGACGTCGACCGCCTGCTCGAGTCGCCGTCCGAACAACACGACGGTCGTCTGAGCGCGCGCACGATCCACTGGGACGCAAGCGTCGAGAAGCAAGTGCGCGTCGAGTTCGTGTGCTTCTTGGCCGCGATGCTCATGGGCTACCGCGACTGCCTGCTGTTCGTGAACCAGAAGCTGCCCGTGTTCAACAAGCGCCGGTACTTCGCGACGTGCGCGGGCGACAGCGAGGTCGTGCCGTTTGTGACGAAGCTCTTCTGCACGCAGGCGTTCCAGAGCTTCCTGGAGAACCACAGCGCGGCGGAGCTCAGCGTCTTCCACTCGGTGTACCTGACGTTCTCGCGCAGCAAAGACCTCGAGTGGCCGCTCGCGATGCCGCTCATGTCGATCTCGAGCCATGCTGCGTCGCGACCTGGCGGCGGGTTCCCGCGCACGGGTCGCGGGCAGGAAGGGGGAGTGTCGACGCCAGTGTTCACGATGCCGCGGCTTGGCGACGAAGCCGAGAGCAGCGCAGCGTTCGCTGCGCCAAACTCGCAGGACGCGATGGAGCACGACGAGGCAACTCCGTTGATCTCTGGGGAACCGGATCCTGCGAGTCCTTCGACTCTCGGCGCGCAGATCGAGGAGATGCTCGAGCAACTCGGCTCGGACGCCGGCGATCCGTTCATCGCAAGCGGCGACGAACTGGAAGCGCAGTGCGCTCGAAGCGCGCACGGGAGCTGCTGCGACTACAAGCACGTCGCGCAAGCCATCGACGTGGAGCCTCGGGTCTTGGAGGAGAACGCGGAGCTGCTCCGCGACCCGCACCAGACGAACCAGAACCAGGCGCTGCAGCACGCCAAGGCGAGCGTCTACAGCGGCTTGATGGCCGGGATCGGCGCCTCGACTGCTCGCGGACTCTCGAACGACGAAGAGCGCACGGAGCAAGTGCTGCACAAGTGCCTCACGTCGGTCTTCGCGTCGGACGACATGCTAACGTCGGAAGACATCCGGGTGCGTGGGTGTGTGCAAGCGTGGTGACAGTTCTGCTGGTGCTCTGGAGGCTGACGAGCTCGATGCGTCGTCGCCGCTCTCGTCAGCTCTGCGAGCTGCGCTTCAAGAACCAGTACGCGCGCGACCTATTCGTGCTCATCCTGATGCAGCCGAGCCATCAGTACGTCGAGATGAACAGCGCGGCCGGGAGCGGCGGCAGCGCGAACAGCGGCGCGTGGTACAACCCGAAAGGGTCGGGGAACTGCATCGGCGAGTCGGGCTTCCAGGTCCTCTCGCGCCTCTCGTCCGCGCTCATGGACCAGTGCGCGGTCCACGAAGACTTCACGAACGCGCGCGGCATGCTCCAGGTCGCGTTCCAGTACTACCGCTTTGTCGAGGACAAGCACAGCGGCGTCGGTTTCGGTGCGTGCGGCTGCGAGTGTCAGTCGACGCACTTCGCGGTGGCCTCTCTCTCTCCTCACTGTCGCGTCGCTTGCGCGCAGCCAAGAAGGAGTACCTGGTGACGCCGCTGCGCCTCCGGCCGATCTGCAGGTCGCTCGACATGTGGCAGCACGCGTTCATGCGGGAGGTCGACGCGGCAGTGCAAGCCGACCCGACCGCCGCGGACGAGAGCAGCTCGAGCGCGGTCGCGGACGAGCTCTTCTTCTCCATCGTCGGCAGCCTCGTGTACGACATGCTGATGGTCGAGATGCCCGTGCCCAAGGTCCACGCGTTCGTGTCGGTCATGTGCTCGACGTACCAGAAGGACGCGGATCTCTTCGAGACGCTCAAGCAGCTCGTCGAGAACGTCTTCCGCGCGCTCGAGATGTCCAAGGACGCGAGCAGGCTGCCGCCGCCGAAGACTCCGGCGGCCGTGGCGCCCGTGCCGCCTGCGTCGTCGCTCGACACGGCCGCGAGCAGCAGCAGCTTGGCGTCGTCCCGGCAGTACGACCTCGACACTGTCATCCGGCGCAAGATGTCGACGCACGACGTCGCGCTCCTGTCGCGCTCGCCAGCCGCTCGGGCGGTCATCCGCTCGGGCAGCAGCACTGGCGCGGAGCAGTCGTTCGGGAGCTCCTCGACGGCTGGGCCGCGCCGCCGCGTCGCGAGCTCGTCGTCGTTCCCGAGCACCGTGCTGCTGAGCCAGAGCTCGCCGGTCCTGAGCATGGACAACTACCAGGGCCGCGTGGCGTGCGGCCTCGCGGACGCCAGCATTGCCGTCGTGGAGCCCGCGAGTCCGGAGAGACCCGTGCGGCTCGAGGGCCACTCGGACGCGGTCGTCGCCGTGCAGCTGCGGGGCAACACGCTCGTCTCGGGCTCGCGCGACCACACGCTGCGCGCCTGGGACCTGCGCGCGACGCCGAAGAAGCGGCCGCTCTTGGCGTCGCTCTTCTCCGGCGGCGGCGGCCAGCGCCCGTCGCTGGGCGACGCCGGCGGCGAGCTGGACGGCGCGAGCGTGTCGCGCAAGAGCATCGTGTGGCGCGGGCACACGGACGCGGTCACGTGCCTCGAGATGGGCCGGCAGCTCGCGACGGACCGCTCGCTCATCGCCTCCGGGTCGGCCGACGGCACGATCCGGCTCTGGGACACGACGCGCGAGGCGAGCGTGGCGCTGCTCGGGAACGGCAAGGCCGGCGTGAGCTGCCTGCGCTTCCTGGCGCTCTACGACTTCCTCGCGAGCGGCTGCCGCGAGCACTCGCTCAAGGTCTGGGACCTCGGCGAGGGGAAGCTGCGCGCGAGCGTGGCGGCCCACCGCGGCGCCGTGCTGGACATCCAGGTCACGGGCGACCGGCTCGTGACGGCGTCGAGCGACCGCACCGTCAAGGTCTGGGACGCGCACTTCCGCGCCGGCGCCGGCTACGCGCAGGCGCTGCGCGAGCACGGCGGCCCCGTGCACTGCGTGTGCCTGGGCGGCCCGGCGGACCCGAACATCTGCACGGGCGCCGCGGATGGCGTGGTGCGCGTCTGGGACCTGCGCTTCGCCGGCAAGGGCCCGCGCCTGGCGCTCGCGGCCCACGCCGGGCCGGTCACGAGCCTGCAGCGCGACTTCACGAAGCTCGTGTCGGGCGGCGAGGACGGCGCGCTGCGCGTATGGGACCTTCACTCTGGCGCGTGCGTGAAGGACGCGCGGCGCGCGCACCGCTCGGGCGTCACGAGCGCCGCACTACGGGACTCGCTCGTGTACTCGAGCGCCTGGGACGGCTCGGCGCGGCTCTGGGACCTCGAGGCCGCGCTGGGATCTGGCATGCGATAGTGACGAAAGCGGGGGAGTCTGCGAGTACCAATAGTGAAGAAAGACAGGGAGTACGTGCGTGGCTGAGTGAGTGGCTACGCTCGAATCAATCAGGGAAGAAGAGCTTGAAGATGGCCGACGAGCTGAGCGTCGAGGCGCTCGCGCTGACGGAGCAGCTGGACGCCGAGAGCGCGCAGCTGGACGCCGTGCGCCGCAGCGTGCTGCACGGCGACGCCGCCGCGTTCGTCGCGACGCTCGCGGCGCACGGGCTGGCGCCGGCGTCGCCGCTCGTGTACCTCATGGACTGGTTCCACACGTGGCAGCAGGAATACGAGGCGTTCGTGCACGTGCTGGAGGCCGAGGACGCCGCGGGCGCGGGCGACGACGAGGCGAGCGTGGAGAAGGACCTGGAGGAGATGGAGGCCGAGGCGGAGCTCCTGCTCGAGGGCTTCGGCGCCGTCGCCATCGCGCTGCTCGACTCGCTCCAGGTCGCGGACCCGGACACGATCGTCGACAAGAACGGCTGGACGCTGCTCATGCAGGCGGCCAACACGGGGCTGCGCGCGCTGCTCGACGTGCTCGTGGCCAAAGGCGCGGACGTCAACTTCACCGGCAAGACCCAGGACGCCACGAACGCGCTCTACCTCGCGGTCGAGTCCGAGCACACGGGCGAGGCCATGGTGCTGCTCAAGAACGGCGCCGCGGCGTCCGCGACCAAGATCGTCAAGACGCACAAGCTCTCGCTCGGCGCCGACGACGACAACGACGACGACAACGGCGACGACGACGGGGCGGACGACGAAGAGGAGGACTGCGCGCTCTTCCAGGCGTGCCGCTTCGGCCACCTGAGCGTGATCGAGGAGATGCTCGCGCTCGGCGTGGACGTCAACTTCCAGCTGCCGTCGAGCGGCGACCGCGCGCTGCACGTCGCGGTGATGTTCGAGATGCACGACGTCGTGGAGCTGCTGCTCGCGAGCGAGCGCGTCGAGGTGAACGCGACGAACGCGAGCGGCCAGACGTGCCTCTTCGGGTGCTCGAACGTCGACATCGCGCAGCTGCTGGTCGCCAAGGGAGTGGACCCGGCGATCAAGGACGCCGAGGACGAGACCGCCTTCTCGGTCGCCGACGCGCTCGGGGACGACGCGGTCGCCAAGTTCCTCAAGCCGCTGAGCGCATGAGCGCGCGACGGAGACGGAGTGGCCGATAGTGTTGATAGCCAGCTGTAACATTGTCTTGTCACGAGGTGGTGGTGGTGCGGAGCGATGGGCGGTGCTGGCGCTGGAGCTGCTTCTGCGCGAGGTAGTAGCGCAGCACCTCCTCCTGGACTGCGAACTCGTGGTTCTCGCCCTCGAGGCGTCGGAGCTGCCGCTTGAGCTCCACCAGCCTCGCGTTGTCCGTCAGCCGCGCGTTCTGGCGCTTCACCTCGTCGGTCGTCGCCGACAGCTCCGCCTGCAGGCGAGCGACGTCGAGTGTGGCGCTCTGCACCTGGTCCTGGAGCCTCCGCAGCGCGTCCTGCGTCTCGCTGAGCTTCGTCGCGCGCTCGTGGAACTTGCGTCGTGTGCCCAGAAGGCGGTCGTTCAGTCGCTTCTCGTTCGTCTCGATCCGCTGCGACTCCACCTGCCGAGTCTGAAGCACAAGCGCAGACAGTCAGCGAGCTGAGGTCGCTGCTCCTCCATTCGACTGAACGAGCCGAGTTCGTCTCCCAACGCACCTGCTGCGCCTGCAGGATCGTGTCGCGGACGCCTGGAGCTGTCGACAGGAGGAGTGCGACGTTGCTCTGCATCATCTCGACGCGCGCGTGCCACGACACGTCCCTCGGACGCGACTTGGCCCTCTCCGCCACGAGGTCGCGCAGCTTTGGGGCCATCTTCTCGACCTCGCGCTGCCACGCACCAGAGTCGACGCGCGAGTGGATCATCCCGTACAGCGCGTGCTCGCGTTCCGGATCCCGTTCCCCTCCGTCGCCGCGGTCGAGGCGCTCGTCCTCCTTCACCACGAGCCACTGCGCGAACATGTCGTCGTCGTCGACTTCGTCCCAACCACCGGGTGTCGACGCCGTCGAGTCCCCCCAGTCCGCGCCACCGTCTCGCGCTCCGCCATCACCACGGATCTGCTCCTCCTCCTCGTCGACGACTTGGAGGTGGTCCTGCGCTTCCATCTCGTCCACGGCTTCTTTCGGGTGCTCAGGCGGCCGGAAGATGCTCTGGCGCTGCGTGAGCAACACCTTCTCGCACAGCGCGTCGAGCAGCACGCAGACGCCTTCGCCGGCGCCGCTTGTCAGCTCCGGAGCGCTGAGGTGCGAGATGCTCGCGCCGACGCCAGCTCGTTCTGCGCCGAGCAGCAGGATCTGGACGACGGCGATCGGTGGGCACGCGGGCGGGAGCTCTGGCGCCACATCCACACCGAGCAGCCTCAGCAACCACGTCGCCAACGCGCGCATATCTGCAAACCGGGAGTGCGCACTCACCTGGTGCAGCTGCCGCAGCGGGGACCGCTCGTCAGCGAGGAAGTGCGTGCGCGAGAGGCGCTTCTTGAGCGCTCGGTCGTACTGCAGCACCTTCAGGCGCTCGAAGAGCAGCTCCATCCGCGCCTCGGCGTGCTTGCGCGTCGCGTCTCCGTCGCCACCGCGTGCGCTTCCGCTGGCGTCGCTTTCGCTGCGTTGAGACGACGGCGGGCGAGAGGAGCCGCTCGAAGCTTCGTCGCGGTCTCGTAAGTGCGGCGTTGAGCTCAGCTGCGTGGACGCCGGAGGCGGGTCTTCCGGCGACGGCGTCTCCTTCCGCCGAGCGGTCGTCGTCACCTTCTTCCTCCTCACAACCAGCGCTGTCGTCGGCACTGCTGTCGCTGCTGCTGCCGCCTCGTTCTCTTGCTCTAAGGTCTCGGATACCGCTGCCACTGCCACCGCTTGCGCCTGCATCCGCTCCGCGAGCACGGCGGTCGAGGGTCTGGCTTGGCACGCGTCCCAGACCTCGTCCATCGTCGGCCGGTCCGCGGCGGAGAGCGAGATCATGCGCGCCGCGAGCCGCCGCAGGTGGCCGCTGTAGATCGGCGGGATGGGCTCGTAGTCGCCCTTGCTGATCTTCTGGAAGAGCCCGTAGAGGTTGAGCCCGTCGGACTTGAAGGGCGAGCGCAGCATCGCGAGCTCGTAGAGGATGCAGCCGAGCGACCAGACGTCGCTCTTCCAGTCGTAGCCCTCGCCGCGCAGCACCTCGGGCGACATGTAGAGCGGCGTGCCGACCTTCGAGTGCGCCTGCACGGTGTCCTCGCTCAGGTGGCGGCCGAGCCCGAGGTCGCCGACCTTGACGACACCCTGCAGCGTGAGGAAGACGTTCGCGGGCTTGAGGTCCCGGTGCATGATGCGCGCTTGGTGCAGGTGCCGCAGCGCGGCGCAGAGCTGCGCAAAGTAGCGCCAGATCGTGCGCTCGTCGAAGCGCGCGGCGCGCTCGGCGGCCTTGCGGATCTGGCGCTTCAGGTCGCCGGCCTCGGCCCACTCGAACGCGATGAAGAGCGCATCGTCGGCCACGAACGCGTCGAGGAACTGCACGATGTTCACGTGGCGCACGCTCTGCACGAGCCGCAGCTCCTTGAGCGTCTTGTCGCGCGCGCGCGCGTCCGCGGCGCCGAACGCGCCGATCTGCTTGAGCGCCACGAGTTGCGCGTCGCGCCGCCGCCGCGCCTTGTGCACCACGGCGAACTTGCCCTTGCCGATGGGCTTTAGAACCTCGTAGTCGCCGAGGCAGCCGCCCGCCGCGAAAAGCGCGCGCTGCGCCTCCGTGAGCGACTCCATGGAGCCGAAGGGCGTCGAGCTGTGTGTGTGTGTGTGTATCACGCAACGTCGAAAGGGCACACTATGTAAACTTTTAGCGTGCGGTAAGCAAAGTGCTCGAGGCTGGATTTTTAACGCTTCGATGCCGTACTTAGTCGAAGTATGAAGACGAGAAGGCACAATCACTATGTTTTGTATGCAAAGCGTATGGTCTCGTAACTATATCTAACAGGATCCACTTTACAGTATGATTAGACTAAGCAGTCACTTTGGTTTCACCAATGCCCATCGCTTCAGATCGGAACTGCCCTTCTCACGTGCACTTCCGACAAGAGCTGCTCGCCCATCGACCAAGAAGGTCGGACGCCGTCGTCTTCGCCGTCGCCGCCCACTTGCAACAGGCAGCAGCACGCGCATTCACAGACTCGCTCCGCGCCATGGACATCGGCGACGTGCTGCTGCGCGACGCGCAGTTCGTCTGGCGCGAGCGGCGCGCGCTCATCACCCGCGACGCGGTGCTGCTGCTGCCGCGCCGCTCGTCCCCGTCCTCGGCCTCGGCATCCGCCGCTGGCGCCTCGTCCTCGGTCCTCGCGACGGCGCGCGAGAGCTTCCCGCTTGACGGCCGCTTCGCCTGCGAGGCCGTCGTGGTCTCCGCCGCGCACCTGCACGCCGTGCGCCTGCAGGACGCCACGAGCGGCCGCGAGTTCCTGCTCGACACGCACTCGCGCGGCAAGAAGCAGGTCTGGGTCGAGCTTTTCCAGCGCGTGCGCGAGTCGAGTGGCGCGAGCCGACCGCTTCCTCCTGCGCTCGCGCACGCGTCGTCTTCCGCGCTCGCGGCGCCAGAGGACTCCAGGAGGCTGCAGGAGCGCGTGCGCGCGTCGGCGCTGCCGTCAGCGGCCGGGAAGCTGCTGCGCGGCGCTGATCTGGAAGCGCTACTTGCTGTCGACGCGCAGCGCGTGGACGCAATCGGCGAGCAGCTCGTGCGCGCAGGAGTGTTGGAGCCGTGCTGCTGCGCGTGCGGCGCGCACTTCACCGGCGGCGAGTTCATCTACAGAGTTGACGCGGACGCGCTCGAGCGCCTGACGAGCGCGGCGGACCCGGCGCTGCTGCTGCTGACGCGGCGGCATCGGCATCGACAGCTCCACCGCACGCGGCCGTGTCTGCTCGCAGCGCTGACCGAGCGCGTGACGCACCAGCTCGCGCTCCAGGCGTCGCTGTCGGGACTGGAGGTCGTGCAGCTCTGCTTGCGCAACGGCGTGCTGAACGTGCCGACTGCCGTCGCCGTGGGCAACGAGCTGGTGCAGAGAGGAGCGATCCAGGCGAGCGACAGCAGCAGCGACGCCTTTAGCATGGGTCGCGAGAGCTCGTACGTCGCTGGCCAGTCGCTCGTGGCTGCTGGCGCTTCGCTCGACGCCTCCAGTTCCCAGCAGCAGCAGCAGCCGCAGCAGAGCGACGACTTCGGGCGCTTCTACCGCGAGCACGCGCAGCTCAAGGAGCGCTACGACGCGCTCTTCTACACGTTCTGCGCCTTCTGCGCGCTTGTGCTCCTCGACGGCTGGGCGTCCGCGGTCCCGGGGTCCGCCAAGCTCGCGCTCGTCGCGGGCGTGCTCACGTGGCTGGCGCTCGGAGACGGCTCGGCGTCCTTCCACATCAACATCCGCAAGAGCGGCCACGGCAGCGCAGTCACGGCGGCGTTCTTCGCGTCGCCGATGCCGGCGGAGCCCAGCGAGCCGGCTGCGCTCGGAGCCAGCGGGCAGCAGCAGCAGCTCGTGAAGCAGCCGCCCGTGAAGGCGTCGCTGAGCTCCGCCGAGTCGCTCGACGACGAGAAGCAGGCGGTGGCGGCGGGTGCTGCTGTTGTCGTGGCGGCCGCGTCCAGCGAGCCCGTCGCCAGCGCCGAGGCGCGCGCTCGCGCGGCGCGTGTGCACTCGTTCCGGCTCGCGATCGCGCAGGCGGCGTCGATGCCGTACGAGGCGACCGCGGTGTACGCGGACGACTACCTGCACAGCGTCATGAGCGTCAAGGACCGCGCGTTCAGCTACGCGGTGAGCAAGATCGTCAAGTGCCTCGAGTGGCGCGCGCAGTACGGCGTGGACGCGATCGCGCTCGACGACGTCAAGGGGCAGCTCGCGTCCGGCTCGATGTACTGGTACGGCTACGACTTCCAGCACCGGCCGATCCTGTGGGTGCGCGGGCGCCTGAAGGACTGGAAGGGGATGGCGCAGAAGCGCGACGCGGAGATCAAGGCGCACATCTTCCTGCTCGAGGCCGCGAGCCGCGAGCTCATGCCGCCGGGCACGACGACGTACACGGTCGTGACGGACTCGGCCAAGGTCGGGCCGAGCCAGATGGACCTCCGCCTCATGCACGGGCTGCTGGACACGTGCGTGGCGAACTACCCGGACCGCGTCGGCATGGTGCACGCCGGGCCGATGACGCGGTTCCTGTCGTGGATCGTGCCGATGCTCTGGCCGTTCCTGCCGCTGCGCCTGCGCGGGAAGGTGTCGTTCATGACGGACTGCGTGAAGGACCTGTCCAAGCACATGCCGACGGAGCTGATCCCGAGGCACCTGGGCGGCGCGGCGGACCACGTGCTGCGGCCCACGCCGGCGAGCAGCTCGGACGACGCCATGGATGTGCTGTTCATGCTCGAGCAGCAGAAGCTCCGGATGAAGGAGATCGCCAAGTGAGGTGGCGCGTTAGTAGTAGTGACAACAGGCAAAGCCGCTCGATCCTCCGTCTCTCTCCCCTCCTCCCGCCGTGCTCGTGGCGCTGCTGGCTGTGCACGGACGCGCTATGCCCGCTTGATCTCTGCAGCCGCGCAAGTACCAGTACGTCAGCACCGCTAGTCAGCGGCACGCGCGCCAGCTCTCCCGGCGCCTCTGCACGCACCGAACGTGTAGTAGTTCTTGATGTGCTCGGCCTTGTCGTCGTCGACGAGGCGGAACTGCGCCATGTACTTGCCGCGGTAGAACATCCCGGACGGCGCGTCGATCCAGTCGTGGCGCGGGTACACGAACTCGTAGGCCTTGGAGCGTGGCGCGTACGAGCCGAGCACGACCTCGTCCGTGCTCGAGAGCACGGTCTTCTTGACCTTGTTGCGGAAGCGCAGGCCGCTCACGATCGCGCGGTTCACGCGGAACGCCACGGCGAACTTGTAGCGCGCGCCTTCCGCCAGCACGAACGGCGTCGTGCGCATGTGCTCGATGCCCTGCGCCGTGTCCAAGTTGTACACGATGTCCCGGCTCCCGTCCTCGAACACCACGCGGAACTCCTCGACCACGACGCGCCGCGTGTCGTTCGGGTCTGCACGCGGTGTCAGTCACGCAAACCTGCCGCGTTCGCGCGCATGTCGCTCTCTACGCACCCCCGCGGTCGCCGCGCGCGGCGTCGCCCAGCAGCTGCTCCTTGTAGCGGCGCAGGCTCTCGTCGTCCGCGTCCTTGCGCAGCAGCTCCTCGACGCTCGTGATCGCGCGCTCGCTCATCTGCGGCGCCGCCATCGCGTCAGTCGCTCAGCACGCAGCAGAAGCGTCCGTTGAGCACGCGCGACGCACTCGGTAGTCGCCGCCGCCGTCCTCGCTGCTATCCACGGACATGGTCTCCGCGCGCTCCATGCTGTCTCGCGCACGTGATGTCGGGATCGGCAGAAGGTTTTTGCGCGATCCTGAATCGTCGCTGACGCTGAAATGAGACCTGGATGCAAAAGTCGATTCCACTTTTTACAGATTTCGTAAAAAGTAAAAATGTATGGTGAAGCTTTCCCAGCGTGACGAAAGCCAGGGAACGCAAAAGTGGCTTCACGCGCTTGGTTGGTGGTCAAAAGCTCGCCGAACTCGAACTTGGTGGTCACCAGGAGCAGAAGCAGCGTCGAGCACCACCTCGTGTCCTCCAGCAGCCCCGTCGCGATGCCGAAAGCCGAGCGCAGCGGGAAGCCCAAGCGCGCGAGTCCGCTCGAGAAGCAGCTGGCGTTCGACAACAAGCCCTGGTTCGAGAAGAATGCCGCCCGCAAGAGCAAGCAGGGCGGCCGCCGCGACTCGGACGACGACATGGACGACGAGCGCGGCGACGTGATGCCCGAGCGCCTCAGCCGCAAGACGCTCGAGCTCGCGCGCGAGCAGCAGGCGGAGGAGCAGGCGCTCGAGAGCAAGAAGCAGCAGAAGCAGCAGCCGCAGCAGCAGTCGAACTCGGCGCGCGCCGCGGCGCAGGCTCGCGCGCAGGCGTACGCCAGCAGCGACGACGAAGACGACGCCGAGTCGGACGAGGAAATGGACACGGACGAGTACGAGGGCGACGAGCTCGTGCGGATCAACGACGGATACGTCGAGGAGATCGAGATCGACGAGGACGACGAGGAGGCGCTCGCGAACTTCATGCTGGGGGCCCCGGAGCGCCGCAACCTCGCGGACATCATCATGGACAAGATCTTCGAGAAGGAGGCGCGCGAGCGCGGCGACGTGGAGGAGGAGGCGCCCGAGAGCCGGTTCGACCCGAAGATCGTCGAGGTGTACACCGGCGTGGGCAAGATCCTGCAGCGCTACACGTCCGGGAAGCTGCCGAAGGCGTTCAAGGTGATCCCGTCGCTGAGCTACTGGGAGGACATCCTGTGGCTCACGACGCCGGACAAGTGGTCGCCGCACGCGATGCGCGCCGCGACGCGGCTCTTCGCGTCGAACCTGAACCCGAAGATGGCGCAGCGGTTCTTCAACATCTTCCTGCTCGAGCACGTGCGCCAGGACATCCGCGAGAACAAGCGCCTGAACTTCCACCTCTACATGGCGCTCAAGAAGGCGCTGTACAAGCCGCAGGCGTTCTTCAAGGGCATCATCATCCCGCTCTGCGAGAGCCAGAACTGCACGCTGCGCGAGGCGGCGATCGTCGGCTCCGTGCTCTCCAAGGTCTCGGTGCCCGTGATCCACTCGGCGGCGACGCTCATGAAGCTCGCGTCCATGTCGTACTCGGGCGGCAACAGCATGTTCATCCGCGTGCTGCTCAACAAGAAGTACAGTCTCCCGACGCGCGTCATCTCGGAGCTCGGCAAGCACTTCCTCAAGTTCACGAGCGACCCGCGCACGCTCCCGGTGCTCTGGCACCAGTCGCTGCTCACGTTCACGCAGCGCTACAAGAACGACATCCCCAAGGCGCAGAAGGAGGGCATGAAGGCGCTGCTCAAGGCGCACTTCCACCACCAGATCACGCCGGAGATCCGCCGCGAGCTCTTCAACGAGTGAGCGCTCGGTCGGCCGTCTTCCTCCCCCAGCCCAGTCGGACGCGCGCACGAGTGGGGGGCACGCGCTGGGCAGCGCGCGCAGCTCTGCGAGCGTTCATAACTAAGTAGCCGTACTGTACTCGATTAGACGAACTCTCTCTCGCTCGCTCGCTCGCGTCTGTGGCGTGTACGTGCACTTGTCTACAGCGCCTGCTGTGGTGGCGTCAGCTGCTCGGGCGACTTCGGCACGAAGTCGTCGCGACGGCGGCCGAAGCGCAGGTCCCACGTCGTGAAGCCCACGGCCGAGAGCAGCACGGCGGAGATCGAGAAGAGCACGAGCGCCTCGAACTGCCGCGCGTCGCTGAACGCGATGCCCACGCACTGCAGCACGATGTAGCAGAACTGGTACGACGCCGTCTGCATCGAGTTGATGGCGCCGCGCCGGTGTGGCTCGACCCACTCCTGCATCGTCTGCACCTCGGCCAGGTCGATCGTCCACAGCCACGCGCGTGACACGATGACGCAGCCGAGAATCGCGTAGTCCGACGTCGCGGACTCTCCGGCGAGCGTGAACGCCAGCGCCACCGGCACCAGTGACGCCCAGAACAGCCACACGCTCACCACCGCCACCTGCTCGACGCGACCGAAGAACGCGCGCAGGTACGGGAACGCGATCGTCCCGAGCAGTCCGGACACTGCGCCAGCGCCGCGAGTCGCGCCGATGACGGACTCTGGGATGCCGCGCCACTTGAGGTACGCCGTGTTGAGCGCGCTGCCGTTCAGGACCGTCATGTAGAGCATCGAGAACGACACGCTGAGCAGGAACACGGGGTGGTGGACGAAGTCCCGCCACATCTTGGCGTACCGACCGCTCTCGCCGCTCGACTCGCACTCATGCTCGCTGTCGGTGTTGTGGCAGTAGCTCTTCGCCGCGAGCTCCGGCGTGAGGTCGTAGATGTCGCGCGTCATGATGTACTCGAGCGGCGTCGAGAGCAGGTTCCACGCACCAACCACAGCCGCGCCGGTCATCGCGCGGATCGTGGGGTCGCTGTCTGCGAACTCCATGATGAAGCCGAACGCCATCGGCGCGAGGATGGTGCAGCTCAGGTCGATACGGCGCATCGTCGTGTTGAGGTGCGCGAGTGTGTCCGAGCTGTCGCCCGCGAGCACGACGACCCAGTCGCGCTCGATCGCCAATGTCTGCGCTTCGTTCAGCACCTGCCCGACGCCGCCGCACACGAGTGTGAGCGCGAACAAGACGAGCAGCTGCGTCGTCCACTCGGGCTTGTGGATGCCGTCCGCGTTCGTGGTGACCAGGATGAGTCCGAGCACGACGGTGCTGAGCACGATCATGAAGTTCTCCGCCACGATCGCGAAGCGCATGACGGTCCAGCGGTTCGTCCGGTCGAGATAGCGGCCGACTGACGGGATCGCGAAGATGCACGTCGTGTACATCGCGAGCGCGAAGAGCGCACTCGGCATCAGCGTGTCCACGAACACCTCCATGAACAGTATCGGAAGCGCGAACTGCCACATGTTGTCGCCCTGCGAAGAGATGCATCAGCGATGCACCAGGTCATCGAGAGCGAGGAAGGCACCGAGCGAGCGTCCCAGCAAACGAGCGGGTGTGAACGCACCCAAGCCGACAGGAAGTGGCTGATGTAGAGGTACATGATGACTCGGCGCCGCGACGTCGACGTGTGCTCGGCGCTCTTGTCCACCGCCGATGCTCTGTTGCAGGTTCGTAAACGTCAAAGCCGTTCAGCCCGTGCTCGCGCTGCAAGCTTTCATAGGGCTGGAAGCCTCGCAGCCACGTACACGAGCCGCTGTGTTTCTCCCATGTGGTGAGTGTTAGGACTGCGGTGGTCCTGATACGCTGTGAAGAGCGCGAGAAGTGCCGGCGCGAGCGTAACGACGCCGATGATCACCATCACGACATTGCTGGCGCGACTCGCGAGCACGCACGCGGAGCTGCTGCTGGTGCGGTCGACGGCAACCAAACACGCTGGAGAGCCACAATACCAGTCAACCTCGACTGCTGAAATGGCTACAGTTCTGCTTGAATGCACACCAACCTGCTCCATCAAGCGCGAGCAGCGCGGAGAACGCCGCTGCGGCGATGCAGATCTTCACAGTCGGCTCCATGACCAGACTCTCGGATCTGGTTGTTGTTCGTTGTGCGCGTGTGTCGGGAGGAAGCTGAGGAGTGAGAGCTTGGTCATCGACATGCGGTGGCTCAAGCTGTGATGAGATGAGTCAGACACATGAACTGGTTTTAGTGACAAAATATACTAGTACTCATAATCTTTGAACACTTTCAAAAGGCGAAATGGTCGTCCAATCAGTGTTTATACAATTAAAACAGTACATCTAGCTCCATGGTAGGTACTTCTTATGAAAAGCTACTGTTTTACCGATGTCGTTGGAGCAAAACGGTTCTACCGGTGTAAAGAATTTCGTGCAAAAAATGATTCGAGGATTTTCTTGGTACCGGTATGTAACCGGTTCGAAAATGAAATATTATTATTCAGGTTCTGAAACTACACAGGTTTCTGTGTAAATTTTCAGAATCGCGCACAGGTTACACTTTGAACACCGATCTGGAATCCGATAGAAAAAGCAAGTCAAATCAGAATATCCAAAATAAAGTGTAACAATGCCTGATCTTGCAGTGCCTGGGCGGATCGAAAACGTCGTTTTGGAAAAAGTGGAGGCCGATAATATTTCATTTCTTTATACCGGTATCACCTTCCGATCTTCCAACGCAACATCGATATTCGCGACCAGGATGGCGGCCGACGAGGTCGTCGTGCTGGAGCAGACGCTCTTCCACGAGACCGGCGTGTGGTTCTACCAGGTGCCGCCGGGCCACGTGACCACGCTCTCGCCGCGCGCCGACGCGTGGGACCCGGAGCACCCGTTCCTCACGGGTGCGCTGCGCGTGGTGCAGCGCGGCGACGCGTGCTGGGTGCGGCTCTACGAACCGGCGGCGCCGGACGCGGACCCGGCGAGCGCGCCGACGCTCTTCGCGCAGTGCCCCGTGGAGATCACGCGCGAGCTCTCGCTCGACGCCTACGTGCAGGACTGCGTGGACTCGTCGCGCTACTTTATGGTGCGCGTCGAGGACGAAGCCACGCAGCGCCGCGCGTACGTCGGCGTCGGCTTCCCGGAGCGCGCGAGCGCGTTCAACTTCAAGGCGGCGCTGCAGGACCACGCCAAGTACGCGCTGCGCCAGCTCGAGGCTGCGGCGCTCAGTGCCGCCTCGGAGGCTGCGGAGGCGGCGGCGGCAGCGAGCGCACCGGGCGGCGGCGACGCGTCGCCCAGCCGCAAGTCGCAGGCGTTCAGCCTGCCCGAGGGCCAGACCATGCGCATCAACCTCAAGCTCAACGGCGCCGACGGCGACAAGCTGCAGCGCCGCAGGAGCAGCAGCGGTGGGGACGGCGCCAGCGCCAGCAGCGGACCCGTCAAAGTGCCGCTGATCCCGCCGCCGCCCGGCGACCTCACACCGTCGTCCGCGGCAGCAACAACAGCAGGAGGAGGCGACGGCGGAGGAGGAGCAGCGGAGGCCAAGGCCGCGCAGACGCAGGCTGCGAGTGTCGTTGCGGGCGACGACGAGGACTGGGGCGACTTCACGTCTGCGTGAGGCGGCATCTGCTTCCATCCATATCTACCAGCAGCCGACGTCGCGACGCCGCTGAGCTCCGCCCTCCTCTCAGCCGAGTCGGCAGCGCGACGACCACTGGCGGCGGGGCCGCTCCTGCCATGCATACTGTATGTAAACCAACACGAACCACCACCGCACCTGGCGTCCTGGCGCATGTCGTCCGAGTCCACTCGTCCTGAACCGCCGCGCTCGCTGCCAGTCGCCCCCATGCGCGCTCGGAGACTCCGAACTGCGCCTGCATCCTCTGCGCACAGCGATCTCCACGGCAGCGACGCCGACTCGCTCGACGCAGACCCGAGTCCTCTCGAGCCACCTCGAGCCAAGGCGGACGCTCGCGCGCGTGAGCGGAGCAGCTTTCGTTCGATCGATGAACAGCTCCGTCCACGTAACGTCACCGCAGGTGCTACTGAGAAGAAGGAGCCTCGCGAGGAGAGCGACGCTGACGACCACGTGGTCCAAGTCGCGATCCGCTGTCGGCCGAGGAAGCGACCGCGACACGAGCGCCACGCTGCGAGCCGCACGGGGTTGCATCGCAGCCGCGAGTGGCTGTCGCGAGTGTCACGCGACGACTCCGACGACTCGGACGAATCCTCCGGCGCCAGTAGCGACGCCGGCTTCGGCAGCACCGGAGTGCTCGAGTTCAGCTCGGAGCGACACCAGCGCTCCGACAAGCGATCGCTTCACGCGCAGCAGAAGCCGAGCTTGCTCGTCCAGACTCAGCAGGGCAGCGGCGGAGCGAAGCGCCGATTCGAGTTCGACTTCGTCTTCCCGCCGTCCGCGCACCAGTGCGATGTCTACGACAGAAGCGTCCGGGAGCAGGTCGCACATGTGCTGCGCGCGCACGAGCTCTCGCGACCGCCCACCCACGCCACGGTCGTCGCGTACGGACAGACAGGAACGGGCAAGACGTACACGATGGGCATGCTCACGAGCGTGCACGACGAAGCCGAGCGCGGCGTCATCCCTCGAGCGGTCGCGCAGGTCATGGAGTACGTCGAGAGCTACAACAGCCAGCCCCGCGACGGCGCGGACGAGTGCGTCGTGGTGTCCATGTCGTACCTCCAGATCTACCTCGAGACGATCCAGGACCTGCTCGTCTTCCCCGTCAATGGCGGCGGCAGCGGCGGACAGTTCCTGTCGCCAGCCCCCACCGATCGACAGCAGCAGAACCACCACCACCGGCGCCGGAGACTCAACAGCAGCGACCTACCGGTGCGACAGCGGCAGAACCAGGCGTTCTACGTCGAAGGCTTGAGCGAGTACGAGGTCTCGAGCCTCGACGACGTCCACGTGCTGCTCGAGACAGCGACGCGGAACCGCATCCTCGCGTCCACGGTGCGGAACAAGACGTCGTCGCGCAGCCACACGCTGCTCACGATCTCGCTCAAGCGAAGAGGTCGCCACCACCGCCGCCACTGCGCTTCGAGCAGCGACTCGAGCGACAGCAGCTCCTCGAGCGACGACGAGAGCCAAGGACGCAACGACGAGGACGGCGGCGACGACGCGTACTCGGTCTCGTTCGTGGACCTCGCGGGCTCGGAGCGCGTCGACGGCGCTCTCCACTTCCTCAACACGACGCGGAGGCGCCAGGAGCTGCGCATCCGAGAAGCCAAGTTCATCAACAGGTCGCTCAGCGCTCTAGGGAGTGTCATCGCCGCGCTCGCCCAGCCACGACAGCATCGTGGTGCGAAGACGTCGCTCGCAGCCACGCTGGTGCAGCTCAAGCGGACTGGCAGAGCGCCGGCGACGTCCCAGCAGCAGCAGCAGCAGCAGGCAGCGCCGCCTCCGAGACACATCCGGTTCCGAGACTCGCAGCTCACGAAGCTCCTGCAGTCCCGCCTCCTGTCCGACAGGGGGCGGCTCCTGCTCATCGCGACGGTCGATGACCAGCGCGCGAACCTCACGGAGACGCTCTCGACGCTCAAGTTCGCGTCCCAGTGTCGGCGCGTGGAGCTGCGCAGCCTGCGGTCGAGAGCGGCGAAGCGCAAGGACTCGCTGCTCGAGCAGGTCTTCCAGGAGATGAAGGCGACGTACGAGGAGCGAGAGGCGGCGCTGCGAGTACGTTCGTGCGCTCGCGAACTGCGAACTGCGAGGCAATGGGAGGGGGACGTGCGCTCACGCGTGTTGCTGTCGCAGAGAGAGTACCAAAGCCGCATCGACGCCCTCGAAGCGCAGCTCCGAGCCGCTGAGAGCGACACCAGCAGTCGCCGGAACTCAGCGCAGTCGGCAGCGTACTCGGCGCTGTGTGCACTCGCGGACCAGGCGCCTCCAGCGTCCGGAGAGCAGCGTCGCCACCCTGAAGCAGCTTCGTTTCGCAGCGAGAAGGACCTCGTGTCGTACGTCACAGCGCTCTACTCGCACGTCCGAACGGCTCTGAAGACGCCAGCGCTGCTCTCCGAGGCCGTGGTAGCAGGTGCGAGCGACCACCAGCCCACGCGCGGACGGAGCAACAACGTCGAGAGGACAGTGCGAGAGCGGAGACCCTCGCCGACACTCGCGCCGCCCGCGTTGCAGAAGCGACTCAGCAACTCGCTGGTCCTCACGGCGGACGCGAGTGGCGCATCGAAGGTCACGAGCGCTCATACAGCGGAAGAAGCGACGATGGAGTGTGGACCATCGGCCGCTGCCGTTTGTCCCGAGGCGCCGCCGACAAAGTTCGCGGCGACACAGCTGAGTCCAGCGGACGAAGTCGTGTTCAAGGCCGTCGCGCGCCTGCTGCTGTCGTCGCCCGAGATGCTGGCCGCGTACCACGTCGCCCCCGACGTCGACGTCGACGCCGCGTTCAGCCAGATCGACGCCACGCAGTAACAACACTGTGGCGTTTGCTTGGTAATGTGGCAAGATGACGCTTGTATTCGCTGCGGTCGAGCTAGGAGCAGCCACACGGGGCGTTGAGTGTGTGTGAGTATGAGTGAGTGAGTGAGTGTGAGCGAAGCGCCGCTCGCCACCGACGCTTAGGCCTCCGCCTCCGCTCCAGAGCTAGTAGCTCACGGAGCGGCGCGCGATCGTGAGCGCGGCCTCGCGCGGGAGGCGGAACGACTTCTGCAGCGACGAGAGGCACTGCTCCTCGAAGTAGTCGCGGATGAGCCGCTTGAGCGACTTGCACGCGACCTTGTAGAGCGCCTGGTAGGACGCCGGGCGCGTCTGCAGGTGCTCGGGCGAGATGGCCCACTCGGCGCGGCAGAGGCGGTACCAGAACGCGTCGTCGCCGCTCAGGCGGAAGAAGTAGCGGTTCACGCGCTGCGCGGTCGCGAGCGACGCGCCGTCGAGGAAGCCGAGGATCGCGCGCACGTTCTCGTCGCACGTGAAGTCGAGCAGGCTCTTGCGCCTGCGCTTCTCCGCGTCCGCCGCCTCCTGCTGCTGCTCGACCTGGTGCTGCGCGTAGAGCTGCTGCATCTCGTATAGCTGCAGGCGCAGCCGCGCGAGCTCGAGCTGCGCGCCGAGCGACGGCGACAGCGCGCTGTTGTGGAGCGACAGCGGGTGCACGATGAGCGCGGTCGTCATGGACTCTTGCGGCTCGGAAGGCGTTGACTGCTGGAAGTCGGCGCCGTGCGCGAGTCCGTGGGCAGCGAGCGGCAGGGAGAAGTCCATCGTACGTTGTGGCGCGGCGGCGAAGCTGAAGTGACGAAGGTGTGACGGAGCTCTTGAAGTTTGTCCGTTGTCGGCTTCGACTCTCTGTACTTGAATTGTGTATGAAATAGTCGAATGTACTTTTACACTTGGAGATCGTATGAACAAGTCGACTATTGTTTGACAAGCAAACACACTGTTCGTTTCACGGTTCGCGGTTCGGTTGCGGTTACGGTCCTGCAACTTCTCGTGCGAGTAGCGTAGACTCTCGAGTAAGTTCGAAGTTTGGCTTCATACAAATACCAAGTCAAGCTGGCTCCAAAAGCGGAAGGCATACAGTTTGCTAGTGTCGCAAGATCGCACTCGGCGTTTGTATGGCGCGCTCTTTTCCCCTCGTCGCCGCCAGACACTCGAGAAGAAGCAACCGACGGCGGAAGCAGCGAGGAAGAAGAGCTCTGCGCCTGCCCACCAGCCCGCACACCTGCCGCTTTCATCCACGCGCTTCTGGCTGCGTGCAGAGCAGACGCACCCCGCTTGCCTTAGCACTTCCACACTCGCCTCCCCCTCCGCACCTTCGCACTCGCTCGAAGCCGGCGGACGGCCGCACTTTCCATCCCCCACCCCCCATTTTCTTCTCGTCCTGTGAGCGACCGTCGTCGTCGTCGTCATCGTCAGTTCGACCGACCCCCGCGCGTCTTCCTCCGTCGACGACTGGAGCGGCGCGCCTTCGAGACAAGGGACGCAGAAAAGCAGAACGTCTCTAAGCACGCAAGGTAAATGCCGCCGCATGCACAGAGTGAATGTTTTCTCGCACACTCGCCCCCACACGCCGCCGCATGGCCGCCAGCGCTCGTTGAGCGGAGCCAGCGGCTGCGTGTGTGAAGCGATTAGTGGGCGAGCCACGTCGGAGCTGGCGGGAGCCCATCGTGTGGGTCGCCGCTGTCTCCGCGTGGGGCGTAAGATGACGTCACACGCGTGCCGAGCGGACGCCTTAGTGTCGTTGTGTACGCGAGTGACGCGTGTGTGGAGCTCCTCCGCTGACGATCTGCGTGTGTGGATGACTGGCTGGATGGACGCGTACAGACAGCATGAGCATGGACCTCCAGATGACCCACATGGACTCGTTCTCGAGGCTGCTCGAAGCGCCGGTGCTCGACGGCCCAGTCCCAGCGCAGTTCGCGACGTTCCCGAGCGCTGACGCCAGCGCCGTCAAGCACACGGTGGTGCGTGCTGCTCTGCGCCGAGAGCCTTGTTGCTGGAGTCGTTCGTCCGACCTAACGCCATCTCGCTGCTTGGTGGTTGCTGGTCCTCTCTGCCTCTCTACCTCAGGTCACGAGCGTGCTCAAGAACTTCACGTGGCAGCCGACAGCCAGCGACGCGGAAGCCGCCAACACAACCGAAGCGGCGCTGCTCGAGCTCATCGACGAGACGCTCTGCGTGTCGTCGGCGGCCAACGCGTCGCGGCTGCTGGACCTGCTGGTGAGCGCCAAGACGGAGCCGGAGCGCGCGCTCGTGCTCGTGATCCTGCGCGCCACAGCACTGTCGCCGAACGCGAAGCTGGCGAAGGCGTGCATCGCCGCGTACGAGAAGCGCGGCGGGCTGAAGATCGCCAAGCGGTGGCTCGAGGAGGCCGTGGAGTGGAGCCACACGGACCTGCTCGTGCTCTTGCTCGAGGTGCTCAAGACCCTGCCGCTGCAGCTCGCGAGCATCACGCAGGCTAAGATCAATGAGCCCATCGTTAACTTGCGCAAGAGCGCGCGCGAGGAGAAGGTCAAGCGCTCGGCGCAAGATCTCTTGAAGTTCTGGCGCAACAAGTTCACGGAGAAGGCGAAGGCTCAAGCTGCGCCGCCGGCGCCTGTGACGCCGCCGACTCCGTCCGCGTCGACTACAAAGCCTGCGACGACTGCTTCAGCCGCGTCGTCCGGCTCGGCGCCTGCCGCAACAGCCGCCAAAACTGGTGCCGACGGATCGCCGAGCAAGATCGCGCCGGTGAAGCGGCGCACGATCAAGCGCCTGGAGCGGCTCCCGTTCGGCGGCGGCACCGCGGTGTCCAAGTCGAGTGATCTAATCGGTAATCTAATGCAACGCAAGTCTGCTAAGGATGCCGCCGCCGCCGCCGCCGCCGCGAAGCCGAAGAGCGACGGTTTGGTGCAGAAGCTGTCGGCGAAGGAGACGAGCAGCAGGAGCGAGAGCAAGGCCACCGCGTCGGCGACGTCGAGCAAGAGCCCGCCGCCCGCCGAGGCGAAGAACGACGACGCCGAGTTCCCGTTGGCGCTGCCGACGATCCAGAGCTTCAACGCGGCCGTGGCCACAGCGACGAAGAAGATCCGGTGGGCCGACGAAGACGGCAAGGAGCTCGTGAAGGTCAAGTTCATCGAGTCGTGGCGGGACCAGATCCTGCACGACCCGAACCAGAGCGAGGAGAGCTTCCGCGACGCCAAGCTGCGCGAGCACGCGAACGAGCGTAATGTGATGAAGTCGCACAAAGAGCTTGAGGCGTTTACCGTCGCGATCGCGCACGAGTGGTCCGTCCCTGCGCTCGTGAAGCTCCCGGAGGCGCTGGAGAAGCGGCGCCACGCGGTGTCCACGGACGAAGTCGCGATCCAGCGCGCTCGGACGCGCCGCGAGATGGAATACCTCGTGCTCGACGGCGAGGTGCCTCCGTCGTCGCCGAAGGAGTGGGAGCCGAGTGTCAGCGATATGCAGCGCGGGTCCCCGGTCGCGATCCCGCTGTCTGATGTAAGTGGATTCGAGCGAGCTGCGAGGTGGGGGAGTGCTGAGTGTGACGCAGTCTCTGACGTGTTCTGTTCTGTGTCTCTTGTCTGTGTGTGGTCAGGTTGGCGCGCCTGCGACTGATGTGCCGAACCCGCCAGTGTTCGAGAGCCACCAGCAGCAGCAGGTCTACGGCGCCGAGTCGGAGGAAGATCGCGCGCTGCGAGAGGCTCTCGGGCCGCTGAAGAAGTCGACGATCTCGCTGCTGCTCGAGAACGAAGACATCCTGCCGCAGGTGTACGACGAGGCGCAGCGCAACGGGAACCGGATCCCCGACGGTCGCGTGATCGAGATCCTGGAGCAGCGGCGACACCAGCAGCAGCGATACGGTGCTCCTCCCAGTGGCGGTGCATACAATGGCTACGGCGGTGGCGCGCCGAACTACGCGCCTCCGTCGCAGCAGGGGTACAACGACTTCGCTCGTCCGCCAGCGCAGCAATCTGGACCAATGTTCCAGCAGCAGCAGCAGCAGATGTTTGGGAAGCGGAAGGCTCCTGGCGTGGGGAGCTTCCCGGACAACGCGATACCGCCGAAGCGCAAGAAGGCGGCGTTCACGCTTCCGTGCATGTACTTCCCGATGCCAGCGGGCTGCAAGCACGGCAACGCGTGCCTGTACATCCACGACTTCAACTCGTTACCTGCCGCTCCGGGTGGTGGTAACACTGAATATACTTACCATGGCGGCGGCGGCGTCGGCGCCGGACGGTTCGGCCAGCAGCAGCAGCAGCAGCAGATCCCCGGCGGCATGCGGGGTGGCGGCATGGGCGGCGGCATGGGCGGCATGCGGCACATTCGCGGCGGGCGGTGACCAGCGACGACGGCGCAGACTCGGAGAGGCGATGGATCGCGATGGATGGCTCGCCAGCACCCGCCACACTCGACAAGAAGAACGGTCGTGTGTCACTGGGCGGCAGTCTGTCAGACTCTGTTGAGCTCCTCGCCACTCTTTCGCGATTGGAAGCGCTCCGATCAGACGAGCGAGCGAGCGAGCGAACGGCGTCGAGTGGATGGTGCCAGCAAGCCCGAAGACTCCTCTCAACGATTTCAACCACCTCGTTCGTCCACTTTCTCCTTCGTAGTCTCGCAAGATGCATCCGCTTTCAATCAACGTGCTTTTTACATTGACGATGTGCCTTGTTCGACGTCCAATGCTCTCGTTAACACGCTCATTGGCTTTGAATCACCGCTCCAGACAGCAACATCAACCAGCAGCTCAAAGAGATGCTCATGACATCCGAGCCGGCGGCGCAGGAGCGCTGCCAACACGCTTCACCATCGATTGCGTTGCTCGTTTTCGTCCTCGCAATCAACTTCAATTTGGAGGATAGTGATAAAAACGAGGTTGCACTTTTGCTCTTCCAAACCCGTTTTCGGGATGAGCTTCAACGTTCGACTGGAAAAAAGGAGGAACACCTGCACCAGCACCACCTCAAGAGCTACTACGAAGACCTACGGACCATGCACATGGGACCACCTCAAGAGCTGCCATGAGAGATACGAGGCTATCGTATCCTCAGACGCCATTCTCCGATCCGCCTCGCAGCCCGCAGTTGGCAGCTTCCAACAGCCCGCAACAAGCAACCACTTCCGCCATGGCCACCACCAGTAAGCAGCTCCTCGGACGTGGCGTCGGTCGCGCCTTCGACATCGTCATGAAGCGCGGCGAGGGCTCGTGGCTCTGGACGCACGACGGCCGCAAGCTGCTCGACTTCACGAGCGGCGTGTGCGTCACGAACCTCGGCCACAGCCACCCGCGCGTCGTGCGCGCCGCGCAGCAGCAGGTCGCGACGCTCGCGCACGGCATGGTGCGTACTGATGCAGAGCTGGGTTGGTGTCCGTGGCGGCTGGCAAGACGTACAGTAGCAGAGACGGCCCGCTCGGGACTCAGAGCTAACGACCGCCATGCTGCGAGCGAGCAGATGAATGTCGGATACCACGAACCGATCCTGGAGCTCGCGGAGCGCCTCGTGCCGGTGATGCCCGAGGGTCTCGACTCGTTCATCTTCGCCACGTCGTACGTCCACTTCGTCCGGATGCACGTGACTACTACTGTTGCTGCTGCTACTGGCATTGACATCGCTCGCGATGCCTCCTGACTGCAGCGGCGCGGAGGCGATTGAGAGCGCGGTGAAGCTCGCTCGCCACGCGACGGGCAAGCAGAACATCATCGCGTTCCAGGTGAGCGAGTGCACCGGATCGCCACCAGTGCTTCGGACGTGGTTAACCAAGGGATGCTCGCAGGGCGGGTACCACGGCCGCACCTTTGGTGCCATGAGCCTGACGACCAGCAAGACGCTCTACAGTGCAGGCTACGGGCCACTCATGAGCGGCGTGACCTTCGTGCCGTACCCGTACGCCGTGCACGGCCCTACCTACGACCAAGGTGCGCTGGTAGGAGAGCACACGCGGCCATGTTGGAGGAGCGAGAGACGCTGATCCGCTGTGTACGTGCACTCGCAGAGCAAAACAGCGAGTGGTGCCTCGACCAGCTGCGCCTCGCACTCAAGCAGCAAACTGCCCCGACGGACACCGCTGCCGTGCTCATCGAGCCGCTCATGGTAAGCGGTCGAACCTGCTAGAGCCTCACAAGCGGCTGTCTGCTCCGTTGCTGACGACGAGAACTTCGCCTTCGTCGTTCTTGCGACCCAGGGCGAGGGCGGGTACCTGCTCCCGCCGAAGAGCTTCGTGCGCGGCGTGCGCGAGATCTGCTCGGAGCACGACATCCTCCTGATCGCGGACGAGGTGCGTTCTCCGTGACCTCGGCAGCTCTCTCTACGAGCCCACACGACACCGCACCAACAGCGCAACTCTGTTGCTCAGGTGCAGAGCGGGTTCGGCCGCACGGGCGAGTACTTCTGCTCGAGCGGCCACTTCGGCGTCGTCCCAGACATACTCGTGGTCGCCAAGGGCATCGCGAACGGGTTCCCGCTGAGCGCGATCGTCAGCCGCAAGGAGCTCACGGACCGGCAGGTGCGTGTGAAGAGAGAGAGGGGGGGGGGGACGACGACTTTGGGACGCGGTGATAGACTGACAGCGTGTGTGTGTGGTTGGTTGCTCTGACAGGTGCCTGGCGCCATGGGAGGCACGTATGCTGGGAACCCGGTCTCGTGCGCCGCAGCGATCGCTACGCAGGTGTGTCGATACGCGGATACCTCCCAGTCAGCTCAGAGGCGGCGCTGACGGATGCGAACCCTGCAGGACGCGATCCGCGACGAGAACGTCTTGGAGAACACGAGAGCTCGCAGCGCGCAGTTCTTCGCTGGACTCGAGCGACTGAAGGCGTCCGGGAAGTACCCGATCCTGGTGCGTGGCCGCTTGCGGAGAGCTCTCTCTCTCTCCTCGTGTTGTCACCTGCTGCTCTTGTTGACCAGCCAGTGTGCGTGCAGGATATCCGCGGTCTCGGCTTGATGGTCGCCATCGAGTTCGACGCGAAGGTGGTTCCCGCAGGCTCGGCGGCGCGCCTCTCGCAGACGTGTCTCGACCACGGCATGATGGTGCTCACGACGAGCATCTTCGAGACGCTGCGCTTCATGCCGCCGCTCACGGTGACCGCGGAGGAGGTCGCGCTCGGACTCGCGATCTTCGAGACGGCGCTGAACGAGACCTTCCAGTGAGCGAGGATGCTCGCAGCAGTCAGTTGAGCGAGTGGCGACGTCTGCTTGGTCGTAGGATGTTGGAAGGAGAACAGCGGATCCAAGACTCTTGCACTCTCTCTCTCGGCTCTCAGCGCCATGCTCTGTGAACATCGTTCGTCCTCGCCAACCGGCGCGTCCACTCGAGCGGAGAGCGCATGGGGCAGACGCACAGCGCTCCGGCGCAAGACGCGCTGCGCTTCCGGCGGATGGTAGGAGCAGCTCATCGGACGTTGAGAAAGCGGCGAGCTCCTTCGCTCCGCTCACCTCGCTGGCGCGTCTGCGAACAGGTCTTGGCGACGTACCACGACGACCTCGACGCGCTCCGCCGGTGCTTCGATCCGACTCTGAACGCGCTCCAGGTGGTCGATCGATCAGCTCACGTTGTTGCGCGGCTCACGAGTCTGACGTGTGTGTTCAGATCTCGCGCGCGTCGTACCTCGACATTGTCATGCGAGAGCAGGTGGACGTCGACACGCTCACCGACTCGCTCGAGCGCGAGGAGCACCAGAACGCGCTCATGGACGAGAAGATGGAGTTCTTCGCGGCCGTGGAGCACGGGAAGCTCGTGCTCGGCGACACGCTGCTGCACATCGCAGTTCGGCTCGGGTACGAGGACGTCATCCACTTCCTCCTGCTGACCGACCACCCTCGCGCGCTCGACGGCGGTCCGCCGAAGACTCCGAGTACTCCGGCCGCACCAGCGACGCCGAAGGCAGCGCAGCCGCCACTGACGGCATCCGGAGCGCCGGCGCTCGTGAACACGACGCAGACGCCGAACTTCAAGGGCGAGCTGCCGAGAGACGTCGTCGGCGCGAACCGGTTCGTGCAGCTCTTCCTCGAGAACGTCTCGGACGTGCACGACGTCTTCGGCTTCGAGTACAAGCACGAGCCCAAGGTGCACCGCCTCGTGCACGCGCTGCGTCGCGTGTGGCCGCTCTGGATGTTCGAAGGGCAGCAGGAGGTCGCCAACCTCGTGCGCGTGCTCTTCAACGCGCGCTCGTCCGACCCGGCGTTCGGGAACCTCGTCAAGGTCGCGAACGCGGTCGCCGACCGCTTCCGCCTCGTGGTCTCGTCCGAAGGAGTGCAGCTCGCGCTCTGCCTCGTGCGCAAGCATGAGGGCGACTTCCAAGCTGCTCGCCACGCGCTCGCGAAGGAGTGGACGAGCGACCAGAAGCGCCAGCTTCTCTTCGAGTCGGTCTTCCGCCGCAGGTTCCGATCCTGGCGCTGGCGCCGCCACGACGAGCGCGACAAGGCGTATGCCGACTTCTTCGACACGGCGATGGAGGCGTGGCTCCAGATCGTCCAAGACCAGCACCTGGTCGTTGACTCGAGCGCTGCATCGGACGCCGCCACAGCCGTCAGCAACCAGGATGCTCCCGCGCTGTCCACAGCTGCAGTCGACTCCGCCGTGCTCAAGCGGTACAAGCTTCAGATCTGGAAGCGTCGCGTGCGACCAGCGCTCTCGTACATCGACGACCTTTGCACGCACATCTCCGCGCTCGAAGGCTACCTCGAGCTCGCGCACCTGCAGGCATAGCACAGCGCACATACACTCACACGTACACAACGTCGTAGCCAGCCACACCTGGCGCCGGTCCCGCAGTCCCGTGCGTTCATTGCGGCTGCTGGTTCTTCATCTCGTCTATAGCTCGTCGGCGCGCCGCAGCGACCCTCAACGTTCGCTCGTTCGTTCGCCCGTTCGCCGATCCGCTCGCCCCGCCGCCTCTCCTCTATCCGAACTTGCCGTCAAAGCCGACAAAGCCCGCGAGCTTGAAGACCGGGAAGAACGGCTTCTTGTGCAGGTTCGAGCACCAGTTCCACGCGCTCGTGAGGCGGCCGTCGATGCACGAGCCGGCTTCGAAGAAGTTGTCGGCGCCGCTGCCGTCGAAGGCTTCGCGGAAAAAGTCCGCGAGCACCGCGCGCTTGAGCGCCGCGGCGCCGCCGAACGTCTTGTCGATGTACCGCTTGAGCCCGCTCGACGTCGCGCACAGCGCCTCGACGCTGTCGACGGTCTTGACGATCGGCCGCAGGATGTGCCCCACCTGCGTGTACTTGTCGATGAACATGAGCGCGTTCGGGACGTTCTTGTCGCCCAAGTGGATCACGCTCGAGCCGACCCACGACTCGAGGCTGCGCTGCGTGCTGTGCAGGATCACGTGCATCGCGCGCGAGACGCGCGGCGCCGGCTGGATGCGGTGCAGCCCCTGGCCCGTGTCCGCGAGCGCGTACTTGGTGCCGTCCGCGAGCAGGTCGTCGTCCGTGAGGCACCAGAGGCGGAACATGTCGTGCGCGATCTCGCGCCAGAGCGTGAGCGACTGCAGCACGTAGTGGTACTGGCGCGTGTGCGAGTGCGAGAGGCGCGCGCCGTCGCTGCCGCTCACGATCGAGAGCGAGTGGCCGTCCTCCTCGTGCTCGGGCGAGAACTCGTCCGCGAGCAGCTTGATCATGCGGTCGATCGGGTCGCGCTCGAAGTACAGGTGGTAGTTGTTGTCCGCGATCGAGTACAGGCACTGCTGGATGCCGTCGCGCGAGATGCTGCGGTTCGTGTACGCCGAGCTGATCTCGCGGATCGCGTTCTCCTTAAGCTTGATCTGGCGCTGGATCTGCGGCCGCGACTTGCCCTCGGGGGCCACGACCATCGTCGCAACCTCGATCTTCGGGTCGCGGAGCACGTTGAGGGCGTTCGCCTCTTCGAGCACGTCGTAGACCGTGCGGATCTTCTGGTGGCACGAGAACCCGAGCAGCTCCTGGATCTCGGGGGTCATGGCGTCCTGCAGCAGGTACATGAGCTTCCCGTACTCGCCGCGCATCTTCTCCGGGTTCATGATCTTGTAGCGCCGCCCGAGCTCGAAGATCTCCTGGTAGAACTGGCTGTGCTCGCTGAAGTTCTTCTCCTCGAGCACAGTCTGCCCGGCCTTGTAATCGGACGCCACGGCGATGCCCGTGAGGAAGCCGCAGATGTCCTGCAGCTGCATGCGCACACGCTTCGCCTGCGGCACGAACGCCGGCGTGTCGAGCTTGTCCGTGTAGTTGCTCACGCACAGCGCGGCCTCGAGCGTGCGCAGCAGCTTGCGCTCCTCGTACGTGAGGCGCACGGGGATGAACTTGGCGCGCTCGAGCATCGAGTTCGCGCCATCCGCCGCCAGCGCCGCACTACGCTTGCTGCTCTCGCTCGCGTCCTTGAGCCGGGGCGTCGACGCGTACGGGTAGCCTGCACCAAGGAAGAAATGCCCCACGACGTCACAGATGTTACGCGAGTGTTTGCGGCGCGAGGACGGCGCGAGAGCGGCGCCGCCCGAGTCACCTTCGAGGTCGTCGTCGTCGTCGTCCTAACCGCCGTCAGCAGTCAGCAGTCAGCAGTCAGCAGTCAGCAGTCAGCAGCGGATCACTGGAGAAGCGACCGACCGACCGACTTTCCTCCGCCACGCACCTCGCTCGAGTCGTCGCTGTCGTCGTCGTCGTCGTCGTCGTCGTCGTCGTCGTCGTCGCTCGCCTGCCGCCCGCGCGCCGCCTTTGCCTGCGCCGGAGCCGTCTCGTCGCCGCCGGTCGCCGCCGCCGCAGCTGTCGGCGCTTCGCCGCCGCTGGTGGCCGCGAGCCGCGGCTGGAACGTGTGCTTCTGCCGGTTGCCCTTGCGGTGCTGGCCGCCGAAGCAGAGCTCGCAAAAGTAGTCGTGGCATTGCTCGCAGAACACCTCGGACGCGTGCGCGCGGCACTCGACGCACTCGAGGTCCGGCTCGGAGGACGCGGCCGCCGCCTCCTTGGCTGCCGCCGCGCGCTGGGCGAACACCGCGAGCAGCTCCGCCGGCAGCTGCTCGTCGGACGCCCCTCCGCCGTCGCTCTCCAGCAGCGCGGACAGTGTGCGCATGCGGCTCACGCGCGAGAGGCGGTCCGGAGCTGCGGCATTCGACGTCGTCGTCGGCGCTGCCACCTGCATCTTGGTTGCAAGATGTTGTCGAGGGGTTATAATTCTGACGATTTGTTTCTCTGAATGAACACATAGTGAGGTTCTCAAGGTACGAAGTCCCTTGTATTTGTCACTATTCGAATTGTCAATTTAATTTTCTTTGAGCATTTGCTAAAATGTGTTCAAATTGTCAAAATGTGCTATATCATGACACATACACTGCACGCCAAAAAAACCCGGAATGAGCAAAAATATTGACTTTTCAGTCAATTTTGTGCCGTCTTTTATGTGCTTTTGCCACTTTGGTCATTTTTCAAAGGCGATTCTGGCAATATGCTTGGTTTTGTGCAATTCGCTCTGTGAGAGACACAAAGCGATTTTGCTGACTTCACCAAGTGACAAAATAAAAGGAATGAAAAGGGCATACAAAAACCAAGTCAAAATTGGCGACTTCTTTGTGAAAAAAGCATTAACGTAAAACCTTAGATTATGGCATCAATTTGGTTTGCTTAGCAAAATCGCCATATCTTAGTGAAATTTCTTCTGTTGGTAATAACTCAATAAAAGTCACATGCTTTGAATCTGCTTTTGACGGAGCAGCTAACAGTCCAAGTCCGATGCTTATCCACTCAGATTATTCAACTTCAATTTTGACGTAAAGTCAGATTTTCTTTTTTTTGTCAAAATCAGTTTTTGGCAGGTCTTTTATTAGGGTACAGACTTGTATTGGAAGCAAATCCAAACATAAAAAACACAATTTGGAGTGATTTCAGGTCATTGTAATGCCAGTCAATTGACATGCTCAGTCATCGGCTGTGAAATGGGTGTTTGGAAGCACGGAGAGAGATCGTGATATACAGCCACCTACATCATGTTATCCCTCTTACAGGACAGTGTTATTGCTCTCCTTCCGTGTTTATTGTCCTCTTGCCCAAGCACGATCATGAGAATTCACGTGGTGTTTTCTGCTAGAAAGTTGGGGCGTCAAAAAAAGTGAGAATCCTGCCAAAAACTGATGCTGTGGAATTTCGTCAAATCACACCGGAATATTTGCTTTCTCAGAGGTCTGATTGGGTAGAAAATACTTGCTCTGCCATTACCTGATGCATGCCATAATCTGATGTTTTACGTCAGTGTATTTACGTGTGGTTTAAACTGGTAGAATACCCTCACCAATCCAGAAAATTAAAATTGATCTTGTGATATGAATAATTTCCGGATTTACTGGCGAGAGCGACAGTAAGGCAGCGGCGGCGAAGGAAGCGGAAGCGGAAACGGGAGGCGAGCCGCCGCCCATGCTGCTTGCTGCTGGGTGCTGGTGCATTGTGCGCGTCCTTCTCGCCGACGTCGTCTGGCAGTTTGATGGCCGAAATGATGGTGACGACGGATGTCTCGTCCCTTGGTTTCGTCACTACCAGGACAAAGACAGCTGGCAAACCGATAAATGAACCTACCAGAAAATGTCAAGGCTACCATGGTAAACATTGGACATTAGACAAACTCTCGCATAAATATGGTCCGTCCACACCTTAGAGCAAGAGTACTGCTTACACCGTCATCTCGGCGATACTCTTGGTCCTGCTCACTCTATTGAGTGCATGCATTGTCCATCCGTCACACCACGCTTAAACGCCACGATTTGCCAATTTTTCTTGATAAGTATATACTCTTGAGCAAGAGTAAATCATACACGTTTTTTAAAAAAAATTCTGGCTACAAGCTCTTCCGTAATATTTTTAATAGAAGTGTAAAATTGGCGAATCCGTTCAAAGCTTCACGAAAGACTAAAACTTTGCTTGTTTTTCTAGAAATACATTGTATTATACATCATACTGCATATTGATGCAGACCAATTTTTATGTTATGTACTGGCAAAGAATATTCTTGATACCAATATACACCAATGTATATTGATATCAAGAATACCAGTGATACTTTGTATTACATAAAAGTAATTGCAACCACTTTCAAACTCTTTCGAGTTTGAAGACAAGTATGGAAACGACTACTGTCTTCAGCCGCAAATAAGACCTGGGGGTTTCCTCACAAATGTCAAACCCACTTGGGTTTTGACTGAGAGTTAGACTCGGGTGTTACTCATGAGGTATTTTGGGGAATACGACCACTGCGAAATGCATTCATCTCTGTTCACTGCTCATCAGACCCTTCACCTGCGGTGCTTGCGCTACCCCCTTCTGCTCCGACACAGCAGCATGGAGAAGGCTGTGGAGAAGCGAGCGTCGTACACGGTCAAGAAGAAACTCGACGTGCTCGAGGAGCTGGAGACCCTAGACTATCAGGGAAAGCTGCCATCGCTTCGCGGAACAGCGAAAAAGCACGGTGTGACACCAGCAATGCTGCGCGACTGGCGCAGCAAGAAGCTAACCCTGCAGGCCGTACTGTCAAGCCCAACACTCACTACGCGCAAGGATCGCAAGGTTGGGTCCGGCGGAGTTCCCCGGTTCCCTGAGGTGGACACAGAGCTGTTTGATTGGGTCGTGAAACAAAACAAGCTCGGGCTTGTCGTCAAAGACAAGTACATCACCGCCAAAGCGCTCGAGATTGCTGCTCGCCTCAACATCGACAACTTCGGTGGCTCGGCGGGATAACTGCACCGCTTCAAGTCGCGCTTCGCTCTTGTGTCGCGATCCCTTACTTCCCACCGCTCGGTTCCTGACGACGGCAAAGAGGTGGCTCTCGGTTTCATCAATGCTGTCGCGAACCTCATCCGACAGCACGACATCGCGCCTGAGAACGTCTTCAACTTCGATCAGGTGCCGAGTTACTTCGACGCACAATGGTCTCGCACAATCACCGTTTGCGGTTCGAAGCAGGTGCGCATGACGAAGGCGACGTCGAGATACAAGCGCTTCACGTACACGCCCCTCGTCAGCTCGTCAGGCGCGGTCGTTGCATCTCACGTACTCTTCTCCGGTCTGAAGAACCCACCCAAGTTCGTGAACAAGAACGTGATCGTCGACGTGAACAAGACCGGGATGTGGAACGAGGCGATCACGCGCAGCTTCATCGAGCGTGCTGTGCTCGAGCGCGCTGCGACGAAGTTCTACAAGTTGCCTGTCCTCCTCATCATCGACTCATTCAGCGCTCACCTGAAGATCAAAGCCGACTACAAGAAGAACGTCTTCGTCGCATTTGTCCCGCCTGGGATGACTGGCTTTCTTCAGCCTCTCGATGTCTCCTACAACCGATCCTTCCAGCAGCATTACAACGACAAGTACGCGGCGTGGCTGACTGCGGCCATCGCCGACAAATCAAAGTGCACGAAGAAGAGGAATCTTCTCTCTCCGACATACCTCGACGTCACTAACTGGTGTGCGGAGTTCGAGCAGAAGGGGCACTCCGATCTCCTGACAAGAGCGTTCGAGAGCTGCTCCATAGCTCGCGAGTTCACACTCAATCGGTGCCGCCGCGACCTCCAACTGCTGCTCCGAGGAAAAGACGTTGCTGTGGACGCCGCGCCGGTGGTGTGCGATCTCAAGTCGTTCTATTCAAACGACCGAGAGTTCATCGAGATCATGGACTTCTTCTCCCTCTCAACGACGGCAACTCGTTGTACCGCTGCCTCAGCTACTTCTTCCGCCACGACGAGACCCACCACGACACCTATCGCTCGGAAGTTGCAGAGTACCTTCTCGCTGCGTCGGATCCGAACTTGAAGGACATCGTGGACTCTTCCTTTGCCGAGCGCGTATCGGCGAGCGGTGTGGAGGCGTCGCGCACTGAGGTGTATGTCTCCGCGAAGTGCTTCAAAATCGGTATCTACTACCTCTCGACGACGGAGAACCAGTTCCACCACTACGCTGTTGCTGTAAGCGCTGTGGAGGTGGTGCTTCGCTGCGAGAGCAACTACTTCATGATGAAGCACGGGGCTCTCACGCAGGACGAGCGAGCTGCCTTTGGCTTCTAGGATCGATGCACAATCCACTTTCACACAGAAATGACTTGGAATTTGTAAAGTGATGCCATTCGTTCATACAGCCCGGGTTTTATGAGTGAGAGGGTCTTATACGCGGGGATTTCGTCCAACATTTCATCATCGAAAAAATGGGGCTCCTCGAGGACCCGGGTCTTATTTGCGGCTGAAGAAAATATGGAGTCATTTCCGAAATCCTTCGAATTGATGTTCCAGTTATTTCTGGACCAGGGTATCGAAATATTCAATCGGACCGAATCGGACCGTAACCAAAGTTGAGGGTTGTAACTTTGGTCGTAACCTGCCATGTCCTGTTCTTTTGCTCAACATGCCCCGTTGACTGTCACGTTAAAATTTAATCAACTTGAATTCGACGAAAGGGACAGGTTTCGACCGAACACGCGTGTTCTGAACAGGACAGACGGGAAGTGAAAATCAAATTGCTGGTTCAAATCACTTGATACCGAAGTGTCGGAGTGTCGACCGCAACTTCGAAGAAGACAAGTATGGAGTCGGCCGAGGCTCTCGCTGCCGCGCGCGCGCTACTGACGTTCGAGTTCGCGTGCAAGCTGTCGGATCTCCCCGAGGGCTCGCGCCGCTGCGTGCTGCTGCCGTCGTCGAAGCGCAGCGTCATGCTCCTGAACCTGCGCGGACAGATCTACTGCATGGACCAGGCTTGCTACCGTGCGTTCGCATCACGAATCCGGTGGTCTGCCGTTCGACATCTAACGAGGCGCCGCACTGGATGGAGCGCAGACCACGGCGGGCCGCTCATGAACGGCGACATTGAGGAAATGGGCGGCAAGGTGACGGTCAAGTGTCCGTGGCACGCGTACCACATCGCCGTGGAGACGGGCGAGGGGCTCTACATGGGCGTGGACATGGCGCTGGACGCGGGCGGGCGCTCGCAGCCGTCGCCCGCCAAGGTCAAGTCCAAGGGCGTCAAGCAGCGCACGCACTTCGTCGAGGTGCGCGACGACGAAGACGTGTTCGTGGCCGACTCGTCGCTCATCCCAGGCACGTCGCTCGCCCCGCTTTCTCTCCCCCCATGGTGGTGGTTCGTTCGTTCCCATCCACCATAGTGTAGCATCGCTCACCCTTGCTGCTCGCTCGTCGCAGGAAGCGCGGTCATCATGTCGGACATCTACGCGTTCCGGCCGTTCACGATCCCCGAGAAGGTCAAGGGCGAGGTGAAGATCCATTCCCGATTCGAGTAACCCATCGAGACGATGCGCCGTGGCGGGTGGGGTGCTTGCTGCTGTGGCGACTGCTTACTCTGCGACTTGGCATGGCGGCGGCCCGAGAGCCTCCTTACGTCAGCGACTTGGTGACGATGCGCGCCGCCTCCGCGCGCACAAACAGCTTGGGGCTGATGTACGGCTTCTGGTTCTGCAGCCAGAACGTCGCGTCCTCCATCGTGACCTGCTGGTCGAGGCGGCGCGCAAACTTGCCCGCGATGCTCTCGTTCACGCGGCCGTCGACCCGCACGACGCCGTCCTTGTCCTCCTGCAGCAGCCGGTCCTTGAGGTCCTTGACCGCGAGCTCCTCCATGTCCATCTCAGCCTCGTCCTTCTCCTCCTGGTTGAGCTTGCTCCGGTCCACCTTCTTGCGCTTCTTCGCGCGCTCCTTCTCCGCCAGCTCCTCGCGCTTAGCGTCCTCGAGCAGCCGCGCGCGCAGCGCGAGGTCCTCTTGCCGCAGCCGCGCGAACGAGTCCTCGCAGCTCACGCGCAGGATGTCGGTCGCCGTGACCTCGACCGGCTGCTTGGCGTCGCGCTTCTGCACCTGCTCGAGCGTGCGCGCCTGCACATCGCAGCGCTGCTTGGAGATCTCGACCATCTCCTCCATCACCTGCTTCAGGTACTCGTTCAGCGCGTACGCCATCACGTCGCTCGTGCGGCTCCCGAGCTCGACCCCGCCGCGCTGCCCGAGCTCCTGCATCTGGGCCCGCAGCTTCCCGGGGTGGAACAGGTCCTTCTCGACCCACTCCTCCTTCTTGCACGGCAGCAGCTCCGTCGCCGCCGCCTTCAGCCGGCGCCGCAGCGCGGCACTATCCATCATCGCGCGCCGCTCGCTGCCCAGGTCGATGCTCGTGTGCGTCAGCACGTCCGCTTCCTTGCGGATGTCGGCGATCGACGCCTGCGCCAGGTCGAGTCCGCCCGACTCGGACGAGCCCTGCGCCGGGTCGGGGAGCGGCGCCGCCGCCTTCACCCTGTTCGTGCTGCCGGTGCGCTGCTTCTTCGAGGGCGACCGCGGCGACGGCGTGACCGTGCTGTTGCTCCGCTTGCCGGACGACGGCGACGTCGCGCCTGCCGCCGCCAACGACGACGCCGCGTGGCTGCCGGCGACCGGCGTGTTCTGCGCCGCTGGAGACGCGAGCGGACTCGCGTCAACCGGGAGGATCGGACGCAAGCCGATCTTGCACATCGGACAGTTGTCCGTGTTCTTCTTCTGCAGACACACCTTGTGGTGCGAGTACACCTGCTTGTACGTCTTGGCTCGCGGCTGCGGTACACATCATCAGCAAGCAACACACGTCAGCAACGCGTCGGCAACAGTGTCCAGAGGACGCTGTCGGCACCGCACCGGAGCGTTCGGAGAGTTGATGTCGCGCAGAAGCGTCTTCGCTTCAATGCACTCGTCGCCCACGGGACACGGCGACGCCGTGCACTTCTGGACGTGCAGGATCAGCTGGAGCAGGCGACCGTACTCCACCGTCATGTTGGCGTTCACCGCCGCCTTGGCTGGCGCTGCTGCTGCTGCTGCCGCCGCCGACGCTGTTGCTGTTGCTGCTGTTGCTGCGAGTTTGCTACTCGCTGCAGTCGTAGTCGGAGCAGGCGACGACGCTGTCGCTGTAGTCGCCGGCTTCGCGGCCGCCGTGGTTGTGATCGCTGGCGCCTTCTTCTTCGCTGCAGCCGCCGCTGGCGCAGCGGACGTCGCCGTCGGCCGGACCGTCGGAGACGCCTTCGGGGACTTGGCCTTGGCCGAGTTCTTCTTCGCCTTGTTCACCGCCGACGCGAGCGGCGTGTTGTCGTCGTCGTCGTCGCTCGTGACGCCGGCTTTGGCGCCAGCGCTCGCGGACGTCGGCGTCTTCTTCGCTGCCTGCGCCGCCGTCGAGCTCAGGTACGCGCGGCGCAGGCCGTCGCAGAACGGGATCGTGCAGTGGTCGCTCGCGGCGACCAAGCACTCCTTCGCGTGGTACTTGACCAGGCCCTTGAGCTGCTCGCAGTGGGAGCAGCTGCGGGCGCCGCCGCACGACACGCTGTGCTTGAACACGCGCCGCACGTCGTCACACTTGGTCACCTGGCACACGCCCGACGCCAGCGTGCACGACGACGCGTGGAACAGCAGCTTCTTCGCGAACTCGATCTTCTCGAGCTGCTCGTTCTTCGCGGACGGCGACGCCGCTGTGCCGTTCGCGGCAGGCGGCGTGGCGACCGTCGTCCCCGCGGCTTTCGGCTCTGCCTTCACGGTCGCCGCTGTGATGATCGACGGCGGGGGAACAGCCGCTGCCGCCGCCGTCGACGGCGCAGCGGCGGTTCCGTTCGCGGGTGTCTGCACCACCAGGTTCGGGCGATGCGCTGTCGGAGTGGAGCTCTTCGCTGCGAGACCAGGCGAGCCCACTCTCGCAGGAGCTGCTGCTGCGGCAGTGGGCGGCGGCGGCGTTCTCTGCAGCGCGACGCCGGGTGCGGCGGCAGCAGCAGCAGCTGCAACAGGCTCGCTCTTCACCGCGGGAGTCCCCGCCGCCTGCGATAGCCGACGATAGCGCGTTCCGTTAGTTCTCAGCGTCCACCACAGCAGCAGCACCACACGCCACCCAGGAGCCGAGCGCGCACCGCAACCGTCGACGGGAATGACCGCGTGAGGTCGAGCTTCTGGATCAGCGTCGAGAACATGGCGTCGCCCGCGATCCGCTTGATGATGTCGACGATCGACTTGATGTCGTTCTGCGCCAAGCGGAAGCCGCCGGTGAGTGCTGTTCCCCTCGCGCCGCACGCACCGCACACAGCCCACGTACGCCGTTGCCGTTGCGCATCTCCGTGTAGAACGTCGCGTACTGCTCCGGGGAGAGCATCTGCTTGAGGAGCGCGAACATTTGCTGGAACATCTGCTGCCCGGAGCCCGGCGCCTGCTTCGTCTGCGCAGCGGCGGCGGCGGCGCCAGCGGCGGGCGGAGTCGCCACTGCGGTTGGCGTGGGGGCCGCCGCGGGCTTCGCGAGTTGCACTGCCAGCCACCACCGTCAACACCACCGTCAGCTCTTCTCGTCCTCTCTCTCCACTGCACCCGAGCGCCGCGTGCCGAACCTGCAGCTCCAGCGGCGGCTCCGACTGCCGGCGGGCGGGCGGCGCCGACCGGAGCGGCGACTGCGAGTGGCGCCGCCACCGCCACTGCCGCCGCAGGCTTCGCGCCAGCGGCTGCCAGCGGAGCGGAGGCGGCCGCGATCCCCGGCAGCGCCGACGGCGCAGCGAGCGGCTTTGCGACGATCCCCGAGGGCGTGAGCGGCAGCGCCGCAGCGCCGAACGCGGGCATCGCGACGGGGGCTCCTGCGCGCAGCCGTGTGAGATCGCGTGAGCTTGGGAGGGCGGAGCGAGACGCAACGCAGGGAACGCACCGCTCATCTCCTCCTCGTCGCCGGAGTCGTCGCCGCCGTAGAGCAGGTCGTCGATCGGCGCGCTCATCGGTGGCGGGTGGTTACTGGGCTGCTACGTGACGACGTCGACGGCTGTGGCGCGTGGTCGGTCCCCTAAGAAGCGCGTGGGGGAGAGTGATGGTCGTCTGCGCGTGTCGTGACGACGATGTCACTCGTGAGAGAGACGGTGGCGCTGGCTGCCAGCGCGGCGCAGTAGCGAGTAGCGAGCTAAGCGAACGAGGAAGAACGAGCGATCTGCTCTCGACCAAGCACATTCAGTAATGTGCGAGCGAGGAAGCGAGAAGGAGCGATCGCCTGAGTCTGTCTGAGTCTGCGGTCTCAGAGGATGCCCCGAAACATAAATCCGTAATTTTCGAATCTTTCAGGAAGAGTACATTGCTCCTGTATTTAGCTCGTTGTCGTGAATAGTTCACAGACACACACTGCATGAACTCTGTCAGATCAACGATACCAACGAGCATCACCTGACGTCCCAGCACACACGACGAGGTGCAGGTGAGCGCGTGCGACGGACAGCGATGCCCTTGGCCTGCGTGATGAGCGGGAGCGGGATGGACTGGTCCACGATCACCCCCCTGGTACATGAAGTTCTTGGCGCTGTACGCCGCCTTGCATCTCCTCGCGCAGCGTACACGAGTACGGCGAGTTGAGGATCCGCTTGGCGCCGGACTCGTCGAGCTCGTTCTCCTGCACCGCGTTGCTCATCGTCTCGCATGTCGCTCGCCAGCGCATGCTCGCCGGTGACTTTGACCCAAAGCTGGTCGCAACGCAAGAAGCGGCAGCACGTTCACAGCAACTACAAAGCGCCAGCAATGCAGGGATGCAACTCTATAAACATGTTCGCGGCTGCCGCTACGAACGAACGCATCGTCGTCAACTTCACTCGCGCTCTCCGCTCACTTGGCGAACGTGTCGTTAAGTGCCTTCTCGAAGATCTCGAGGCCGAGGTCGCACTCCTCCGCCGTGATCGTGAGCGGCGGCATGAAGCGCAGCGTCTCGTACACGCTCGTCGTGAGGATCATCATACCGTGGTCCAGGCACGCGTTCGAGACCTTGCCGGCCGTGCCGTACGCCACCTTCTTGTCGTCGAACTCGATGCCGATCATGAGGCCGAGGCCGCGGATCTCGCGGATCGGGTACTTGCCCGAGTCCTTGAGGCGCTGCAGGCCGGCGAAGAACTGCTTGCCACGCGCGCGTGTGTTCTCGAGGATGTTGTCCTGGTCGAAGGCGTCCTGCACCGCGAGCGCGGCGGCGCACGCCACGGCGTTGCCCGCGTACGTTCCGCCCATCGATCCAGGCGGCTGCTTGTCCGTCAGCTCCTTGCGACTCGCGATGCCGCTGAGCGGGAAGCCGTTCGCAATGCCCTTGGCGATCACGAGGATGTCCGGCGAGACGTCGAAGTGGCCGTCGATCGCGAAGTACTCGCCCGTGCGGCCGAAACCGCACTGCACCTCGTCGGCGATGAGCAGGATGTTGTGCTCCGAGCAGATCTCGCGCAGACCCTTCATGAAGCTCTTGGGAGGCACGACGTAGCCGCCTTCGCCCTGGTGGACGCAAGCACAAGAACCAGCACGTCAGCTTGCGTGCACGTGACGAGCAGCAAGGGCTCCAAGACTATGCGACGCACCATCACAGGCTCAATCAGGATCGCCGCCGTGTCGGACGGCGCCGTCTGCTGCTTGAGCGCGAGGCGCAGCTGCTCGAGGCACCACTCGCTCAGCTTCTCTTCGTCCTGGATCGGGCTGTGCGCAGCGTACGGGAACGGCACGACCGTGACGCCGCTCATGAGCGGACCGAAGCCGGCGCTGTAGATCGTCTTGCTCGTCGTCAGGCTCATGGCGCCGACCGTGCGGCCGTGGTACCCGCCCTGGAACACAATGATGTTGGGCTTGCCCGTCGAGTGGCGCGCGAGCTTCACCGCGTTCTCCACCGCCTCGGATCCACTGCAGTAGCAGCAGCAGCAAGTGTGTTAGTGCGATGCGCTATGGGAGTAAGCTGCCAGGAGCCAGTAGCGCGACAAATGCAGGAAGACGTACGAGGTGGCGAAGAAGAGCGAGTCAAGCCCCTTGGGGAGGTGCGGCAGCAGGCGGTCCGTGAGCTGCAGCATCGGCTCGTGGTAGCCGATGTTGACCTGGGCGTGCACGAGCGTGGCCGCCTGCTCCTGCACGGCCTGCACGACGCGCGGGTGGCAATGGCCGAGGTTCGTGACGGCGATGCCGGACGTGAAGTCGAGGAGCTTGCGGTTGTCGGCCGTCCAGATCCACGAGCCCTTGCCTTTCTTCATGACCATGTCGGACATGCGGCCGATGCCACGCGCGAGGTGCTGCTTGCCCATTGGAGTCGACGGTGTGGGGGTTGTGAAGCGGAGAGGAGCTGCTGCTTGGCGGACGTGCGCTCGACGGTGCCGGTTGGGGAATGAGCGGCGGCGGCGGCGGTGGCGGCGGCGAGCTTCCGCTGCTGCAGCGCGCGCGCGATCCGAAGAGGCGGGCGGGCGGCGACCAGGAGGCAACTGGCCAAGGCGAGGCAACCAAGGCAACGCGCCAACCGGCACGACCTTGCCTTTCAGGTGATCTTTTGCTCGTAAAAACACAACGAGCAGCTATTTACACTTTCTCGTCAAACTGGTTTTACAGGCCTCTGTATACTTCTTGTTTCTGCTTATATTCGGTATGCTCATATGAATGACTACAGATGACCTTGTTATATCTGCTAAATGCGCGGAACGCACTTCAAGCGCATTTGTCGAGGTGAGTCAGCCACGTAATTACGCAAGTCGACCTGGGAGCGTACGCGCTTTGTGACCCGGCTTTGCACAAATCTGCGAGCGTACGCGAGGTCAAACAAATCCACTTGGCATTTGTATCGAACCAACATGCACTTTATATGGCCGCTGAAAGGCTAGCGCATAGTGAAAAAAGTCGATGCGTGGCTGCATTCGTCTGCGAGCGTACGCCGCGCAAGAGGAGTGACGACGTTGCTGCTTCCAAATGCCGCAAGGTGCTCGTTCAAGCGGCTGGCTGTTCTGGCTCGGTCGGTAGGCAGGCAGACAGGCAGATGCAGTTGCATGTGCTTCCTGCTCTCGGACTCGTATCGGTACTCAACCACCGCGAATTCCGCGATCGATCGACGCCGACCCTTGCGGCTTCCGCCTGGTGCTGCTGGCAGCACGAGCTCAGACCGAAGAGCACGACGACGGCGACGGATAAATAGCCCAGCGTGCATTCGTACGGGGAGCGCTACAGCCGATCTCGCCCCCTCCAGGGTTCGCCTTCGCTACAAGGCGCCGAGCACGAAGGCGGCGCTTGCGAGACCAGCTTTTTTGGCTGGCACTCGAGTACACGCCGCGTGTCGTCACGGAGCACTTGGTCCGTTGCCGGGAGGAAACAGCGGACGCGCGCTCAGCTTCTTGTACAAGTCCACCACCTGCCGCGCACAGCGTCGTTGCCACACGCGCACACCATCAGAGTGAGAGAGAGAGAGTGAGAGTGAGAACGAGGACCAGAGCGCGTCGCCGCTTGCCCACAGATTCGCTAGGAACGCCGCATCCGCACGCAGCACGTGATGCAGGGAAGCGGAGGCCACAGAACTCGCTTCGGGTAGCAGAGTCCGTTCTTCTTCGGTACATATTCGCGCCTTCAGGCTGCTGGCTATCACCACTACGACCACACACGCGCACCTGCTCGAGATACTGGTCTTGCTCGCGCAGCAGCGACGCGACGGCGCCGAGCGCGTCTGTGGCGGAGGCGTGACGACGGCGACTCGCAGCGAGCGCCTGCGCGATCTGCTCGGCGTTGCGGTCGATGCACTCGAGCAGGTCCTGCGCCGCCAGCAGCTCCTCGGGCGCCGCCCCCTCGCCGCTCTTCTGCAGCTCGCGCAGCAGCGTGCTGCTCGAAAGGAGGCACTCGCGCGCCGCCGCGAGCTCGGCGTCGGTCTCCGCCATGCTCGTCGTCCCGCCAGCCCTCCAAGTTGCCCTTTTGGTTGTCCGATACGGAACCCGAAAGTGAAAAGGACGAAGAACTTTTTTCAAAAGAGTGACATGTCACTGGGGTCATTCGCCCCCTTCCAAAGCCGGGATCCTCTCATAACGCAAGGAATCACCGAGGAGCTCCAGCGCGGCGGCGCGTGCGTGGACAGCGAGCGAGCATGTCGGCCGACTTCTTCGCCGACTGGAAGAAAGAGGAGGAGTCGTTCAATGTCTCGGGCAACGGCGGCGGCCACGCGTCCGACGACGACGCGCCGTACGAGTCGCCGTACCGCGACCACGGCGCGCGCTCCGGCAGCGTGGACGGGCCGGGCGGCGGCAGCAACGGCGGCGACGACTTCGACTTCGAGACGCTGGGCGACGCGCTGGCGGCGCAGACGCCAGCGGCGCAGCGCCCGATGTTCGAGCTGCGCGAGCACGGGCTCAAGGTCTCGCGGCGCAAGGGCTTCACGCTCAGCTGCCTGAGCGTCGGCAACGGCGTCATGGCGCTCGGGTCGCTCGAGGGCATGCTGCTGCGCTGCACCGTGGACGCGACCGACAGCGCCGGGCAGGTCGAGGAGATCATGATCGAGCCGCGCGTGGCCATGGCGAACGTCTTCCTCGACCCGAGCGGCGCGCACCTGCTCGTGTCCATGGAGAACGGCTCCAACTTCTACCTGCACGCGAGCACGAACCGGCCCAAGAAGATCATGAAGGCGCCGAGCATGAAGTTCACGTGCGTGGCCTGGGACCGCCAGCGGTCCGTGCCCGCGGGCACCGAGCCGATCCTCGTCGGCACGGACACGGGCGCGGTCTTCGAGGCCGAGTTCGACGGCAAGGAGCGCGCGTTCAAGAAGGTGTACCAGATCTCAAACCAGGGCGCGATCGCCGGGCTCGAGTTCGAGCACTGGCAGACGTCGTCCGGCGAGACGCGGTACTACGTCATGCTCACGACGTCCGGCGCGGGCAAGCGCCCGACGCGCATGTTCCAGTTCATCGGCGGCGCGCAGGGCTTCGAGGCGCTCTTCAGCCAGCACTCGAGCGCCGACAAGCTGCGCTTCCAGGAGCTCCCCGGGGACATCCCGAACGCCGACCTGCGCTTCTTCGCCAAGCAGGAGCGCGAGCGCGCCAAGTGCTTCGGCATCCTCACGGGCGAGGGCGTGTTCCACGGCGACTTCGTCTTCGGGTCCGCGAGCACCGTGGACAACACGATCACGGGGAGCGACCTGATCTCGTTCCACGGCAAGGCGGACGCGGCCGCGCGCGGCTGGACGCCGCCGGTCTCGCTCGCAATCACGCAGTACCACGTCGTGCTGGTCTACCCGCGGTTCGTGCAGGTGATCTCGAAGCTCAGCGGCGTGATCGTGCTCGAGGAGACGTTCGACGCGCGCGTGGGCACGGTGCACGGCATCACGCACGACCCGACGTTCAACACGGTGTGGATCCACTCGGACCGGCGGATCCTCGAGGTCGTGATCGCGGACGAGGACCGCAACGTGTGGAAGCTGTTCCTGAACAAGGCGATCGCCGGCAACGGCGACGACCGGGACTTCGAGCACGCGCTGTCGGTGTGCCGCAACGCGGCCGAGCGGCAGCACGTGTTCACGGCGCAGGCCGACAAGTACTTTGAGCGGGAGGAGTACGACCGCGCGGCGGTGATCTACGCCAAGACGAACCGGTCGTTCGAGGAGGTGGCGCTCAAGTTCCTCGAGAAGGAGACGCGCGACTCGCTGCTGCTCTTCCTGCTGCAGAAGCTCAAGAGCCTGAGCAACGACGACAAGACGCAGAAGACCGTGCTCTGCTCGTGGATCGTCGAGCTGTTCCTGGACAAGTTCAACGTGCTCAAGGGCAGCGCGCAGGACGTGGACGCGCACGCGAACCTGCTCTTCGAGTTCAAGCAGTTCCTGCAGGACCAGAAGAACCACTTGGACCCGGCGACGACGTTCAACCTGATCGCGAGCCACGGCCGCACGGACGAGTTCGTGTTCTACGCGACGCTCATCGAGGACTACGAGAAGGTCGTGACGTACCACGTGCACCGCGGCGAGTACGGCGCGGCGATCGAGCTGCTGCGCAGCGTGCCGACGTCCAAGGTCGAGGAGCTGTACTACAAGTACTCGCCGGAGCTCATCATCCACAAGCCGAAGGAGGTGTACGAGGCGTGGAAGGAGGCCGAGACGCTGAACCCGACGCGGCTGATCCCGTCGATCGTGCGCCACGTGCACCAGAAGGACGCGATGGCCAACAGCCAGAAGAGCCGCTCGGTGCTCGAGCTCGCAATCCGGTTCCTCAAGTTCGCGATCAAGCAGGGCAACTGCCGCGACCCGACGATCCACAACTACATCCTGTTCCTGCTCGCCAAGCACCCGGACGAGCGCCTGCTGATCAAGTTCATGCGCAAGACGCACAACGGCAAGCACCTCTTCGACATCGCGTTCGCGCTCCGCCTGTGCACGCAGAACGAGAAGAACCGCGCGTGCATCTACATCTACTCGGCCATGGGGCTGTTCCAGGACGCGGTCGAGAAGGCGCTGCAGGTGGACGTGAAGATCGCCAAGGAGATGGCCAACATGCCCGAGGACGAGGAGACGCGGAAGAAGCTCTGGACGCTGATCGCCAAGCACACGATCGACGCCGGCGGCGAGATCAAGGAGGCCATGGGGATCCTGAAGGAGAGCGGGCTGCTCAAGATCGAGGACATCCTGCCGTTCTTCCCGGACTTCGTGCTCATCAACGACTTCAAGAAGGAGATCTGCGAGTCGCTCGAGGTCTACAACGACCGCATCGAGCAGCTCAAGGAGGAGATGCAGGACTACACGCAGTCGGCGGAGCTGATCCGGAGCGACATGCAGCGGCTGCGCAAGCGGTGCGCGGTCGTGTCAGGCAACCAGCGCTGCGAGCTCACGGGCCAGAACATCCTCGGCAAGGAGTTCTACCTCTTCCCGTGCTCGCACGCGTTCCACGCGACGGCGCTGCGCCAGGAGATGCAGAAGCACCTGAACAGCTTCCAGCGCCAGACGGTCAAGCAGCTCGTGCAAAAGCTCCACGAGCTCTCGGTCGAGCTGCCGGCGACGACCAAGTTCTTCCAGCACCCGCTGTCGGCGTTCACGTTCCTGAACCTCACGAGCAGCGAGAAGGAGGCGATGCACCCGGGCGGCGACGCGGCGGCCACCGCGCAGAGCGCCGCCGAGGCCGCCAAGCAGTCGCTCGCGCAGGAGCGCGAGATGGTGCAGCAGAAACTGGACGAGATCATCGCGTCCGAGTGCATCTTCTGCGGCGAGGTGATGATCAAGTCGATCCACACGCCGTTCATCACACCCGACGACGAGCTCTCGGAGGGCGCCGAGTGGACGATTTGAGGCGGCGGCGCGTCGCGGGGGGGAGGAGAGGAGGTCGAAGTCCTCGGGGGTTGTGTTTGTGTCGCCCGTTGCTAATACACGCCGCATGCACAGGCAGTCAGTCAGTCGTTGGGAGGCGCAGGGGGGGGGGGGGGCGGA
>JAASGM010000080.1:0-41096 GCA_023334215.1 Globisporangium cystogenes
GGTTGCCGAGGGTTGTCCGCTTTCGCGAGTCGCTTACTCGCACTCGCGACTTTCACTGCTGCGTTCCTCTCGAGTTCAAGATCATCCTCGCTTGGGAAGCATTCACCCGAACGAGAGACCTCGGCTTCGTTCACAAGTTAACAAGTGCTGGTTGCAACCAAGCGAATCTGAGCTCCACAGACACATGAGTCAACTTGGAGGACCGAAGAAGGAAATCTCAGAACATGTACGACAATCATTCCGATCGCATACAAATCGCCTCATCAGAAGCGCCTCGCGCTCGTGTCCTCGACCGAGACGAGCAGCGGGCCCTTGACCGAGAGCACGGCCGACACCGCATACGTAAAGTCCTCCGGCGACTTCACGGTCTGCACGCGGTACTTGCTCACGATGTAGGCGAGCGCGGCCTTGAGCTCGAAGATCCCCACGCGCATCCCAGGACAGATACGCGGCCCGGCGTGGAAGCTCACGAACTTGGTCGCCGGTACTTGGATGAGCTTCTGCTTGCCGGTCGCCGCGTCCGTCTCGATCCAGCGCTCAGGCTTGAACTCCTTCGCGTCCGGTCCCCACACGTTCGGGTTCCGGCCAAGCGAGTACGACGGGATGTACACGCGCGTGCCCTTGGCGACGAACGTGCCGTCCGAGAGCGTCGTGTCGCGGTTCGCCTCCTTCGCGTTCAGCGGCACGATCGGGTTCAAGCGCAGCGTCTCCTTCACCACCGCCTCGACGTAGAGCAGCTGGTCCACGTCGTCCATGGACGGCACGTACTCGCGGTCCGTGAAGAGCTTGGGCAGCTTCTCGTGCAGCTCCTGCCGCAGCTTCAGCTCCACCTCGGGACGCCGGTTGAGCATGATGAAGCACCACATGAGCGTCGTGGCCGTGCTGTCCTTGCCGGCGCCGATGATCGAGAACGCGATGTCGCGCAGCAGCTTGAAGTCCTGCTCCGAGACCTTCTCGAGGTCCATCTCGTCCATGAAGAGCGAGATCACGTCCTTCGTCGGCCGCACGTACGACGGGTCGTTCTGGCGCTCGAGGTTGCGCGAGATGATGTCGTTCATGGCGCCGTGGACCAGGTCGATGGCCTCCTTCATCTTGCGCTCCTGGCCGACGCTGAGGAAGCGCTTGAGGCGCCAGAGGAAGTTGGGCTGCAGGAACCGCGACTCGAACGTCTCGCTCAGCGTGCTGATCGAGACCACGAACGGGTTGTTCTCGCGGTTCGCCAGCGCGTTCGTCTGCAGCCCGAAGCCGACCTCAGCGAAGATGTCGAACGACATTTGGTGGCACGCTTCGCCGAAGTTCAGCGGCGTGTCCGGGTGCGCGGCCGCGTCGGCGAGCACGCCGCCCATGACGCGGATGTACTTGTGGATCGCCGTCGTGATCGTCTCGCGGAACGAGCGCATGGTGAAGAGGTGGCTGAGCTTCTTGCGCTGGAAGCGCCACTGCTCGCCGTCGACCGCGATGATCGAGTCCCCGAACACGTCGTCGAACACGAGCTTCATCTCGGGTCCCTTGTCCCAGACCTCGAACTGCGTCTTGAGCACGTCCTCAAAGTGCTCGTGGCTGCTGAGCACGAGCATCGGCGCGGAGCCGAGGATCTGGAGCCGCCACGGCCGCCAGCCGTTGAGCTCGCACTGCTCCGCGATCCAGTCGTGCGCGCGCTGGTGCTGGTACTTTGCCAGGTCGAGCGTGTTGCCGAGGATCGGGAGCGTGGACGCCGGCGCCGGCAGGTGGCGGGTCGCGCGCTGCTTGGCGTCCGGGAGCGCGAGGTACGCGAGCGCGCCACCAGCGAGCGCGACTGAGGCCACGAGCCACGGCGGGAGCTCCTGCAGCTTGTCCACACTCGCGAGCATCGCTGAGTCACGCGCGCGCGGGGTCTGGAGGCTTGAGGAAGCGAAGAGCGCGAGAGAGAAGAGCTTGGTCGCTGGTGCGCGGATTCGCGAATGGATGTGCCATCCAGTGGGCCTCACGGTGAGTCAGTCGGAGGAGAGGGTGCAGGAAGTGCACGAACGGGAGGAGACCGTGCCTGCCTGGCTGCCGGCAGAAGTGATCCCTTCGCGGATGTGCGACGTGTGAACACTCGGAGTTTGTAAAGGAAAAGCTTTGATACCGAGTTGGCTCATATGTTGTGCAGGCCTTGCAAGGCGTCTGTCTTCCTGCTGCTGCATGGGCTGCTTGTGTTCATGCATGCGGATCCGGCGGTCAGGAAGCCTGCGCACTGCTGTGGTCAGCACAAGCGCGGCGACAAAGCGCGACTCGACTCGCGACGGCTGAGTTCCTGCTGGCCTCCATCCAGCACACGTCTGTCCGTCGCGGCCTCCTGACGCTCGCGTCGCCAACAGGGTCGTTCGCGACGCGGGTGACGCTGCCGACCCCGACGCTCGATCTCTCGATCTCTCGGCACGCAAAGTGCTTCTCCTACGTGCCGACATCGACCGACCTCGAAGGCCACGCTCTTCGCCTCGCGATGGTCGCGATGACATGCGCTTCAACGAGGAGAAGCAGTGACGAAGAATGGAACGCGCGCGCGCTTCAGAACAACAAGATCCTGACTCACGGCGCCTCACTGTTGGGGAAATGACAAAACACGCCTATTATTGACATACATTTGACATTTCCAGCTAAAAAACCGCACGTAACACAGGAATTATCACAAGATTCCGTGGTAGGCAGGTTCAGGACATTTGCGATGCATCAGTACGCAGGTTTTGATCAAAACCAACAAATCACCAGGCTCGCCTCGCACGACTGTTCACTTTAAGCGCACGAGAACACACAAACTCAAAGGCAGTCATTCGTGCGAGCAACATGCTGTACAACCCGCACCAACTGTCCTTCACCCCACGACGAACATGCCACCAGAGCTCACGCGATGACAGACCACAGCGACATCAGCAGAAGCAGCTCGAGCCCCGACCGCTCGAATGTCGTGAGCTCGTGGCGCGCAAACGCCATAATCACACCACACCGCCGGCTCCCTCTGCAACGTGCGCCACAAGACACTGTCCAAGTCGCGCTCTTCTAGCTGATCCCCGTGGAGCCGCCCGCGGGGACAGGAGCAGCAACGACGATTGTGGCGACGACGACGTCCGAGGCAAGCAGCAACACTTCCGCCCAGTCCACTCTTCGACGGAGACGGAGACGACTGCACACACAGCAGCAACCACACGATCAACAACATTATCACCATCCGCACTCTCAACACACTCAAACGCCGTCACTATACGGCGTCCTCGTGTATGGCCTTCGGACTCGGCCCACTTGCGCCGATGCATCCACATGAACAAGCAGTTGTGTGTGGTGAGTTTCGGTGTCGTCACGTACAGCCTGCTCGGCCACGGTGAGAGTGACTCAAGGAGTCACTACTTCTGCTCGCACGGGGCTAATATCTGGGACTCCATGAGCGATACGAACAACTTCGTGGCGTCCGTAAGGGGTTGTGTGCTGCCGGATATGCTCGGACGTCCAAAGCAGCAACGCACCAACGGCTGCAACCGCGAGGAGAGTTCCGTGCAGCGCAAGGACCGCCCATAGTGGCAGCGACAGCAGCGATGATAGTTGGTGTAGTGGTTGTGAGGCCCAACAATACCAAGGAGTCAAGGAACGAGAAGCAGCAGGCGATGCAGGACCGGAGCAGCTCCGTCGAAGTGCACAAGTGCAGAAAGTGTGGTGGTGGTGGCCACAACAGTCGTTCTTGCTCCATGTCGTTTGTATCACGTTAATCGTGTCCCTCACCGTTAAACACACTTGCTCCATGCCTAGACCCTCACGCTCACACCAACGTCGACGTTGTCAAGTGTTCGCAGTATCGGACATGCATCAGTTCTTTCATTCACAAATGCATGTGAAATGTCGTTGTGGTTACTCCTCCTCACTCCCATTCTCACTCTCTTGGCCTCGGCAGATCTCCGAACCACATCGACACTTGAACCAGATCTCGCCGTAGTCCCCCGTGATCACCTTCCCACTCGCTATATCTTTGACGGCGACACAAACGACTCGCTGGTGGCTGTGATTTTGGACCTGAAAGAAGTAGCAGTCTGCGCCGCACAAGTGAATGATGAACCGGGAGATCGTTCCGCACTCGCGGGCATCAATGTAGGCAGTGGAACCTGCGGTCGTTTGTCCTTGGAGTTGGAGTGCGTAGTCGCTGACACTTTTCTTGTCGCGTCCGTAGTCGTGCTCAGTGCGAATACCAGCGTATTCACCGATCAAGGTACCGCGCTCGATCGCACGAGTCGAGAATACGCGAATCCGGCGCTGCTGACCGCCAACCGGAGACCGGGCGTGTCTCGAAGCCGATTGCCGCAGTGTCGGCCGACGTGACATGTGCTCTTGGTGCAGTAGTGACCGTTGGCAGCGCTGGTGCAGGTGTCGCGACCGCAGCTGCCAACACAGGCGCACCGGTCCGTGGCTCCAATGTCGCCGAAGATGATGTTGCTCGGGTTTTCGCAGTGCTTGATCCGCCGAACCTCCAACGGTCATTGTGCGCAGTCGTCGAACCGAGGCGCTTGGGTCCCGTCCAGCGGGTATTTGCTCATGTCGCCCTCCTCACTGCTGTTGTCGCTGTCGCTGACGAGGTCGACGACACTGTGTGCTGTCGCATTCGCCGCCGATGCAGCAACACCCGCCAAGGCTTGGAGCAGAGCCTGGTAGTCTTGGATCAGGCGAGGCTGCATGGTTGGTGCACGATACACCCGTTTTGAGTCTCGATCGGATGCACGCGCTCTCATGTCACGCCCTCGGCGCGACTTTTCGACCGGCCAGGGGTTGTTTTTCCTCCTGACCTTCATGTCCTTGGCCGCACGCTCCGCGTAGGTCATAACTTGTTTTGTCGCGCGCTTCATCGTCCCTCGCTCTTGATTTCGACTGCTCCCCCTGTGCGCTGCCTCCTATGCGCTCTCCAGGAGGCGCGGCGTCTCCTGGTGTGTCGGTGTTTGCGTGGATAGCTGTGGTTGACGCACTGCGGCCGCTGTCCCACAGGGTGTCCCAAGTAGGCGCTTTTGGGCAAATGTGCTGGCTCAAGTAGGCTGAAATATGCTGAAACTGGTTTTGTCACTTTGAGTGGCCCAAGTAGGCTGGTTTTGCCATTTGGCTCGTGTTTTGTCAAATGTGTGTCAATAATAGGCATGTTTTGTCATTTCCCCTCACTGTTCACACAATAGTTGTGTCGCTGGCGCGACCGCAGTGCTGTGAGCAGGTTGCTGGGTTCTTCCTGTGCGGGATCCTTGCGCTGACGTCACACTTGGCTCGTCTTCATTTCGGAGGTGGCGAGAGCCCAAGAGCCCAAGAGCCCACGAGGTCTCGTACAAGGCGCATGGAGCGCTCACAGCGGAATCTGCGCGCTCGCACTCAGGCAGCTACCTTCTAGTGCCTACCGATCTGCACGAAGAAGCACGCAGACGGCATGGACAAGTCGGTCGAGTCGCACTGGCCGCTGATCGCCGCCGCCTCGGTCGTCGCAGGCGGCGCGCTCGCGTACCTCGCGCTCCCGGACGCCAAGCAGCGCGCGATCCGCCACCTGCCGGCGCCGGCGTCCACGCTCCCGGTCCTCGGCAACTCGCTCGACCTCATCAAGTTCCAGCACCACCGCGTGCACGACTGGATCGCGGAGCAGTGTCTCGCGCACGAAGGGCGGCCGTGGCGGCTTCAGATCCTCGGCGCGCCGCCGCTCGTGGTGCTCAGCAGCCACGAGCACTTTGAGGACGTGCTCAAGACGCAGTTCGAGGTCTGGGACAAGGGGCCGCAGATGTACGACGTGTTCGCGGACGTCATGGGCGACTCGATCGCCGCAGTGGATGGCGACAAGTGGCGCTACCAGCGCAAGAAGCTCAGCCACCTCTTCACCATGCGCTCGTTCCGCGAGACGATCACGGCGGCGATCCAGAAGTACGTGCGCGTGCTCGGCGACGTGCTCGAGAAGGCGGCGGCCGCCGCGAGCCCGGAGACGCCGTTCAACCTCGGCGACGCGTGCCACCAGATGGCGTTCGACATCTTCGCCGAGGTCGGCTTCGGGCTGCAGACGAACGCGCTCGCGCGCGGCGAGAACAACCCGTTCATCGCGTCGCTCGGCGTCCAGACGGAGGTGCTCGAGGCGCGCTTCCAGCAGCCGTCGGTCGTCTGGAAGCTCAAGCGCTTCCTGCAGGTCGGGAACGAGAAGCGGCTGAGCGACAGCGTGAAGGTGCTCGACGCCGCGATGCACCGCATCATCTCGGAGAACCTCGCGCGCGCGCAGACCGGCGCGGGGCTTCCTCGCCCGACGAAGGACGTCATCTCGCTCTTTATGGACGAGCTCGACGACCCAGACGCACCGATCGACAGCAAGTTCCTGCGCGACGTGGGCTTCACGATCCTCGCCGGCGGCAAGGACAGCACGGCGTCGTCGCTCATGTGGTGCTTCGTCATGCTGAACCGGAGCCCGGACGTGGTGCACAAGATCCGCGACGAGCTGCGCGCCAAGCTGCCCAAGCTCTTCACGGACAAGGAGTACGTGCCGTCGCTGGACGAGGTCGAGACGCTCGTGTACCTCGAGGCCGCGCTGCGCGAGAGCCTGCGGCTCAACCCGACCGTGCCGCTCAACGCGAAGGAGGCGAACCGCGACACGACGCTCTCGGACGGCACGTTCCTCAAGAAGGGCACGCGCGTGTACATCCCGTCGTACGCGCTCGCGCGCATGCCGCACGTGTGGGGACCCGACGCGAGCGAGTACAAGCCCGAGCGCTGGATCGAGACGGACGCGGCGACCGGCAAGCAGACGATCATCCAAGTGCCGGCGACCAAGTTCGTGACCTTCCACGCGGGTCCGCGCATCTGCCTCGGGCGGCGCTTCGCGCTCTTCGAGCTCAAGGCCGCGCTCGCGTACGCGCTCAGCAAGTTCCAGATCTCGACGCTGCGCGACCCGCACGCCTACACGTACGAGATGTCGGCCGTGCTCTCGCTCAAGGGCCCGCTGCTCGCGCGCGTCGAGAGCCTCCGCGCCAAGAGCTTCTGAACTAAACACAGTGTCATCATAACGTACATGTATCATGATGGCGTATCCTTCTCAAAAAGATCGTGTACCTATCGCCCATGTACGCGTTCTCACTTGCGAACCCACCGCGTCCCTGCAAGACGACCTGAGATGGAGAGCGCGTCCGCTTCCTGGCCGCTCTCGGCGGCCGCCGCGCTGCTCTGCGCGCTCGCCGCCGCCTACGCGCTGACTCCAAGCGCCGCGCAGCGCGCGCTGCGGTCGCTGCCGACGCCGGCGTCCACGCTCCCGGTCCTCGGCAACACGCTCGACCTCATGAAGCACCAGCTGCCGCGGCTCCACGACTGGATCGCCGAGCAGTGCGCGCTGCACGGTGGGCGCTCATGGCTGCTGCAGGCGCTCGGCGCGCCGCCGCTCATCGTGCTGAGCTCGCCCGAGACGTTCGAGGACGTGCTCAAGACGCAGTTCGAGGTCTTCGACAAGGGCGACCGCATGCGCTTCATCTTCGAGGACGTGGTGGGCGGCGGCATCTTCGCGGTCGACGGCGACAAGTGGCGCTTCCAGCGCAAGAAGCTCAGCCACCTCTTCACGCTGCGCGCGTTCCGCGAGACCATCGGCGCGGCGATCCACACGTACGTGCGCGCGCTCGGCGACGTGCTCGAGAAGCACGCGGCGGCGGCCCCCGGCGCCGCGCCGCTCGACTTTAGCGACGCGTGCCACCGCATGGCGTTCGACATCTTCGCGCAAGTCGGCTTCGGGCTGCGCAAGAACACGCTCGCGAGCGGCGCGGCCAACTCGTTCATCCAGGCGCTCACGGCCGCGAGCGAGGTGGTCGAGCACCGCTTCCACCAGCCGGACTCGCTCTGGCAGCTCAAGCGCTTCCTGCGCGTCGGCGACGAGAAGGTCCTGGCCGAGGCCGTCGACGCGCTCAACCAGGAGGTCTACGCGATCATCTACGAGAGCCTGCGCCGCAAGAACGACCCCAAGCACACAGCCGGCGCGGTGCGGGACGTCGTGTCGCTCTTCCTGGACGAGGTGGACGGGGAAGACGCCGACACGCACAAGGTCGACATCAAGTTCCTGCGCGACGTCGGGTTCTCGATCATCGGCGCCGGCAAGGACACGACTGCGTGGACGCTCGTCTGGTTCATCATCGCGCTCAACCGCTCGCCGCACGTCGCAGCGAAGATCCGCGACGAGCTCAGAACGAAGCTGCCCACGCTCTTCACGGACCGCGAGTACGTGCCGTCCATGGACGACGTGGACCAGCTCCTGTACCTCGAGGCGGCTCTGAAGGAGGTGCTGCGGCTCTACCCGGTCCTGCCGCTCAACGCGAAGGAGGCGAACCGCGACACGACGCTCTCGGACGGCACGTTCGTCCCCAAAGGCGCGCGCGTGTACATCCCGTCGTACGCGCTCGGCCGCATGCCGCACGTGTGGGGACCCGACGCCGCCGACTTCAAGCCTGAGCGCTGGATCGAGACGGACGCGGCGACCGGCAAGCAGACGATCGTGCAGGTGCCGGCGACCAAGTTCGTGAGCTTCCACGCGGGTCCGCGCATCTGCCTCGGCATGCGCTTCGCAGTCCTCGAGATGAAGGCGACGCTCGCGTACGTGCTGAGCAAGTACGAGCTCGCGACCGTCAAGGCGCCGGAGGACTTCACGTACGCGATCGCGTCCGCTCTCGCGGTCAAGGGGCCGGTGCTCGTCAACGTCTCGCGCGTTGCGTGAGCAGATCGACCCGCGCGCCCCTCTTCTCGTCTCCTCCGGCTCTTCGTACGCGCACGTCCGCTCTTCACTGATCTCCCGACCAACTTCCACGTAACTTGACACTTACATTCTCCGGTAGCTAGCTACACATCCCCAGCGCCCACAGGCGTCGCGCGCACCATGACCGGCCCGAGGATGCTCAGCACGAGCGACTTGTCGTACGCGAAGGAGCTCGGGTCTCTCTCCGTCGCGAACGTGTGCTTGGCGAGCAGCGCCGAGAGCGTGATCTTCATCTCCATGAGCGAGAAGTGGCGGCCGAGGCACATGCGCGGGCCGCCGCTGAACGTCGTGAACTTGAACGGCGAGAACGTGAGCAGCTTGCCGGTCTGCGCGTCGATCCAGCGCTCGGGCTTGAACTCCTCGGCGTCGGGGCCCCACACCGCCGTCATGCGCGCCATGGCGTAGTTGGGCATGACCACCTTCGTGCCGGCCTTGAGGAACGTGCCGTCCACGAGCGTCACGTCCTGCGCCGGCTCGCGGACGTTGATCGGCACGACGGGGTACAGCCGCAGCGTCTCCTTGATCGCGGCTTCGAGGTACGTGAGCGAGTTGGTCTGGTCCTTGGTCGGCACGGCGACCTCGCCCGCCACGAGTCCCGGGAGCTTCTCGGCGAGCTCGGACCGGACCTTGCGCTGCACGTGCGGGTACTTGGCCATCTGGATGAGGAACCACGACATGCCGTACGCCGTCGTCTCGCGGCCGCCGGAGATGAACGACATGGCCATGTCGCGGATCGCCTTGGGGTCCGGGAGCTCCTGGTCGCCGTCGCCGTCGCGGCTGCTGTTGACGAAGAGGTCGACGAGGTCGGTCGACCCGCTCTTGGCGCTCGCGTCCTTCGGCTTGGCGGCGTTCGCCGCGATCGCGTCGAGGATGATCTTGAGGATGAACTGGTCGACCCACGCGATGTCCTCGCTCTGCTGCCGCTCGGCGCCGACACCGAGCGCCTTGGCCAGCTTCCAGAGCCACGTGGGCTGCTCGTTGCGGTTCAGCACGATGTTGCCGATGCGCCGGAAGCGCTCGAAGAACTCGTCGTTGCCGCGCTCGAGGAACTCGAGGTCAACGCCGAAGCCGATCTTGGTGAACACGTCGGTCGCGTACAGCTCGAGCAGGTGCTTGACGTCGAACGCGTCGCCTCGGCGCGCGGCCGCGTCCACGATCGCGCACAGCCGCTCCGTGTGGCGCGCGATGGTGCCTTCCATGACGTCGCGCATCATCTGCGGCGAGAAGAGGTGGCTCGCGGTCTTGCGCTGGTGGAACCAGTTGGCGCCGTCGGCGTTGAGGATGCCGTCGCCGAAGAGGTCGCTGAGCGCGTCGCGGAAGGCCGCGCCGCGCGGGAACGCGTCGAACTGGGTCTTGAGCACGTCCTCGACCGTCTCCTCCGTGTAGATGACGACCATCGGCGCCTGGCCGACGACCTTGAAGACCCACGGGACGCCGCCGAACGCGCGGCAGTTCTCGAAGAACCAGTCGTTGAGCCGCATGCGCTGCTTGAACATCGCGTCGAGCGTGTTGCCGAGCAGCGGCAGCGTGGAGCGCGGGCGGGGCAGCGACGCCAGCGCGCGGTCCTGCGCGCTCGGGAGTACCGCGGAGAGCAGCGCGAGCAGCACGACGGTCGTCGCGACCAGCGGGAGCTGCTCGGTTACTGCGTTGAGTGCGTCGGCGGCCATGGCTCGCGGAGGTGGCTGCTGCAGCGCAGATCAGAGACTGCGAGCTGGAAGTCAGCGAGCGAGCGAGAGAGCGAGCGGCGCGGGTGTGCGGGAAGGAGGAGAGTGACGCTGGCGCAGATCAGCAATGGCGCGTCATCTGGTGGAGGTCAGTCGACCTCTGGGGTGTCCGTTCAACGACTTTCGTGGAATACAAACACCACGTCTGCACACGTCGCAGACGTCACCGGATCCTCATCCTGGGTGATCGTCTCTCTCTCTCTCTCGCAACTAACTGTACAGGTGGAACACGTCTAACTATCAATTCATTGGAAGCCGTCCTCAGTCTACATGCCCCACCTTGCGCTCCTCTTCAGCTCCTCGGGCCCACCGCCGCCGCCTGCCTACAGCTTTCTCCGCTTCTTCTGGTCGTGCTTGAGGATCTTCTTGACCACCTTGTTCTTCTGGCTCTGGATCTGGCGCGCCGACACGAGCACCTTGGACTGCACGTGCTTGCTCTTCTTGATCATCATGTAGTGCTTCAGGCGCTTCTTCTCCGTGTTGGTCGTGCCGCCGCCCGACCGCTTCGCCTGGAAGTCCTCGCGGCCCTCGAGCACCGAGCGCATGCGCTCCTCCTGCGTCAGGCGCTTGCGCTTCGAGTACCCCTCGAGGTCGGCCGGGTTGAGCTTGGTCGAGTCTGCGTCCGCCTTGGCCGCCGCCTCCTCCGCCTTCCGCTTCGATCGGCTCTTCGGGTCCTTCAGCGCCGCCTCGCGCTCCTTCTTGAGCATCTCGATGCGCTCGAAGTCGCGCGGCGTCAGGATGCGGCGTGCGTCCAGCCGCTCGCTCTGGTGCTTCTTCACATCGGCGCTGTCCTCCGTCACCTCGGCGTCACTCGCCTCCTCGTCTCCCTCGCCGGCCTCTTCCTCGCCGTCCTCGTCGCCGTCCTCGACCAGCTCGTTGTCGTCGTTGAACTTGAGCTTGCGCTCCTCGCCGCCGTCGTCGTCCGACTCCATGTCGACCCACTCGCCATCCGGGTCGTCCTCCGACTCGGACGCGACCTCCCATCCGTCCTGGTTCTCGTCGCCGTCGAACCGACCGGCCGCTTCGGCCTCCTCGAGCAGCTCGACGCCGTCCACGCCCTCCGCCGCCACGAGCTCGCCGAACTGCTTGGGCTTCGCGGTGCCGTCGTGGAACTTGCCGCGCTCCTTGCGCTTGAGCAGCGCCGGGTGGATCTCGCGGATCAGGTTCAGCACGCCGCGCGCGGCCATCACGGCGCTCTTGTCGCGCGACTTGGAGTACATGATGAGGTCCGCGATGAGCACGTCCATGCCTTCGCACTCGAGCACGAGCGGCACGCGGCGGAAGATCTCGCGCACGGCGTTGATGCCGACCGCGATGACCTCGCTCGAGCAGCGCTCCGTGATGAAGTTGTGCGCGATGCTCTTGACGAGCGGCAGCAGCTCCTCCGGCGGGATGTCCTCGTGGCACGACTGCACCAGGTACGCGAGCACCTGCGTCACGTTCTGCTGGTGCGACTGCAGGTACCGCTGCACGAGCGGGTAGAACGGCAGCAGCACGAGCTTGTGGAAGCCGATGACGCGGCTGATGAAGTTCATCATGAGCAGCTTCACCTCGAAGCGCTCGGTGCACGCCTTGAGCATCTTGAACTGCTTCTCCACGACGCCGTGCGGGTCGTTGAGCATCTCGATCGCCGGGAACGTCGCCTGGAACTCGATCTCGCGCTTGCGCGCGCGCTTGTTCTTCTTGAGCGCCTCGAGCGTCTCGCGGTGGCGCTTGCGCGTCTTCTTCGAGTGCGAGTGGTAGTCGACGTCCACGAGCTGCTTCTTCTCCTTCTTCTGCTTCTCCTCGTCCTCGAGGATGTCGTCGTCGATGCCGAGGAAGAAGTTGATCGCCATCACGAGCAGCTTAGCGTTCTTGCTCGTGCACGCCGTGACGATCACGTTCACGCTGCGCTGGTCGTGCCACACCTTGCGCTTGAAGAGGTCCACGAGCACCTGGAGCGACTTGAGCGCCGCCTGCTCGTTCTCGTCCTGGAGCATCTCGAAGAGGAAGTTCTGGAGCGCCTTATTCACCTTCTCGTTCTTCGACATGGCGTTGAGCTGCCGGATGTCGCTCACGATGTGCTTGTAGAGCAGCTCGCGCAGGCGCTTGTCCGGGCACCGGAAGAGCTCGAAGAAGAGCTTGAGCAGCGTGATGGCGTCCACGAGGTTGCGGTTGCGCATGAGCATGAGCGCCTGCACGAGCGTGCGGCGCAGGTCCTGCTCGAGCACGAGGTAGTTCTCGCGCAGCAGCTTCATGACCTGCGCGGGGAACTCGGCCATCTCGCGCGGGTAGCACTTGGCCACGTGGCTCAGGAAGGACACGAGCGCGCCAAAGTGCGCCGACTCCTTCGCCGGCTGCAGCAAGAAGAGCTGGTACTCGCTCTCGTAGTGGCGCAGCTGCATGAGGAACTCGCTCCGGTACGCCTCCGGGTCGCGCTTCACCATGTTCTGCAGCTGCGGCAGCTTGCCGATCACGTCCGGGCGGGACGCGTTCACTGCGGACGCCATGGTGTTTGCAGCGACGAGAGTGATTGCAGGCGGTCGCTGGGAGGAGAAGAGCTTGGATGCTCTTGGGTGTCGGCGCGCAGCAAGCAGACAAGCAGCGACTCTGTGCCCCTTGACGGCCAATTGCTTGTTGCTTGCCACTCACAGACCAACCATTGATAATTACTATCCGCACGTCTCGTGATTTTTTAACGAAAATACAATGACGCGCGATGAACAAACAGGCAAGAAATCTGAGAATTTTCGCATTTGCTTCAAGATGGCGCCGCTCGTCGTGCTGCGCGGCGGCTCCCAGCGCGTCGAGTACCGCGAGACGCGCGCCGAGTGGATGCGCCTCCAGCACCTCCAGCTGCACGACGCGGCGCGCGACGCTCGCAGCCGTGGCGACTGGCAGCGAAACGGCGGCGAGAGCGACGCGAGCGAGTCGGACAGCGACGACGGCGAGGGCGACGACGAACTCGCCGACGAGCTGCGCGCACTGGCGCTCAGCCGCGCGCGCTGCCAGCACCGCGACGAGCTGCACGCGCTCGCCGGGCAGCGCGCTTTCAGCTGCGCGGACTGCGGGAACCTCGTGGGCGACCGCGACGACGTCGTGGCGAAGACTTTCTTCGGCCGCACCGGCAAAGCGTTTCTTATCAACAGCATGTGCGGGCGGCGGCGTGCTGAACGCGGAGAGCAGGCCGGCTCGTACTGAATGGCGCATGTGCGGGCAGGTTCAACGTCACGCTCGGCGCGCCGCGCAGCCGGTACCTCATGACGGGCATGCACTCGATCTCGGACGTGAGCTGCGGCGTGTGCGGCTCGGTGCTCGGGTGGAAATACGTGCGTGCGCTGCATGTGGTGCTGCAGTGTACTACGTGGGCTAAGAGAGAGTGAGAGCGTGCTGCTGCTGTGGGCAGATCAAGGCCATGGAGGCGTCGCAGAAGTACAAGGAGGGCAAGTTCATCCTCGAGAAGGCGCTCGTGCAGGACGAGGCGGAGGAGCGCGCGTGGCAGCGCCACTGACCGTCGTCACGAGCCCCATCGGCTGGCTGCTTGCTGCATCCTTGACCGTCGTACTGCGTGTGCATCCACAACCCTTGCGATGTGAGCGCCAGCTAACCAGAGAGCATGTGTATTGGAGCCGAGGCGCCTCGCGTGGAGCCCTCTCGTCAAGAGTTCGCGCGTCCTCTCGCTGTCGCACTCGTCGTCTTCCAAGTCAGCGAGCCGCCCGCCAACAGCAGCCTCTCGCCTCGACCGCATGACTCGCGAACAGCCTCCGACTCGAACTCGTGCTGCGCCGACGTCGAGCCCGCTTTGCTTAACAGAAGACCCGAACTTCTCTCCACCACACGTCTTCTCTGCTTCCTGCTCGCTCGCTCTCTACTGTCCGGGCGGCCGCATCATCGGCGGCGGCCCCGGCGGCCCGCGCATCCCTGGAGGCGGCATCATTCCCGGCGGCGGCATCATCCCCGGCGGCGGCATTCCCATGCCGGGCGGCGGCATTCCCATGCCGGGCGGCGGCATCATGCCCATGCCCGGCATCGGCCGCGGAGGAGGCATCATGCCGCCCGGCGGGCCCGGGATCCCGCGGCCGCGACCGTACGGCTGCGGCTGTGCCTGTGCAGTGACTGAGCGAACACACAGGCACACAGACGTGAGCTCTCCCTCGCTCTCTCTCTCTTGGTCCGAGCGGGCGTTGGCTGGTGAGCTGGCTGGCTGGCTGGCGGGCTGGCCGGGAGTTCTCCATCATACTAAGATCGCAGGTAGTAAGTCGAAACAACGCTGTGCGCAGCCGGGTTCGGAGGAAGAGCCGTGCGCCCGCTCGCTTATCTGTTCATCTGATCATCTGGAGGCGACGCCCAGCCAGCCAGCCAACCAGCCACAGCACACGCTCCATCCACACACGCAAGGACACATGCAGCAGCGTTTGCGTACCGAGTCCTGGCTGCATCATGCCCGGCGCCGGGCCGCCGATGCCGCGCATCGGAGCCATGAGACCGACCGGCGGGCCGCCGAGCGGCGCCGCGGGGATGCCGCGACCGGCCGCGCGCGCGACGCCCGGGCCGTTCGGGCCGACGGTCTCGTTCTCCGGCGCGAGCGGCGGCCCCTCGACCGTGAGCGACACGACCGTCTCGCCGCGCAGCAGCACGAGCCCGAGGTGGCGCTTCTCCACGCGCTCCTCCGACACGCTCGCCTTGACCTTGCTCTTGAGCGTGCGGAACTCCTCCGTGTCGCCCAGCACGAGGTTCATGTGCTTGTCGAACGCCATGAAGTAGCCCACGAGCACGCGCGAGTCCTGCAGCGTCACCTTCATGCGGTAGTTGATGTAGTTGAGCATCTTGCTGCTCTTGTTCATCACCATGGCGGCGCTGTGGGGGAGGTCGTCGGCGACGACGACGAAGGCGGCGGCAGCGACAGCGACGGTGGCAGCGGGAGCTCGTGGGATCTCGCGCGGTGTGTGTGGGGGTTGGCTGGTGCCTGGCAACCTGATAGTGAATAAAGTCGGGTATCACAAGTCCCTTGGTAAGTTCACTATCATTACTGAAAGACAATACATACACCAAGTGTATTACAGTTTTGCTTTATAGATTCCAGATTTCGCTGTTACAAGACACACATATACTTGACTCAACTTGTTGTCGAAGTACGCATCGAACCTGCAAGGTTGACTCAAACTTCGAGGAGCTGCATACAGCATGGAGACGTCCACGCCCACCTCACGCTCGGCGCCGCCGCCCGCTGCGGCCGCCTCGACTTTCCCGGCCGCAGGCGCGTGCGCGGAGCTGCTGCTGTCGCAGAACAAGGACGACGTGTACGAGAGTGAGCTGAAGAGTCTGCTGCGCGAGGTGCTGGAGCGCTGCTGCGGCGCGCACCTGCTCTCGCAGCTGCTGCCGGAGCTCTCGGCGCTCGCCGCCGCGCTCTACTACCTGCTGGTGCTCGGGCGCCGGAGCCCCAAGCAGACGCTCGGCGAGGAGTTCTGCGATATCATGCGCGTCACGACGAAGGCGGCGGACGGCTCCGCCGCAGCGGCGTCTCGGGTCGCGCACGTGTCGGCTCGCCGCCAGCTGCTCTGGCTCGCGCTCGCCGTGCTGCCGTCGTACGTCGCGGCGCGCTCGCAGAGCGGCTGGCTGAACCTCGTGCAGCTCACGCGCTCTCCGCGGGAACGCATGGAGCAGCAGCTGCGCAGCCGTCAGGCGAACGCGCGCGGCGGCGGCGGCGGCGGCGGCGACCCGTCTGCGCCGACCTCGAGGCTCGCGCTGCTCAAGCCGCAGAACGCGCTCAAGCTGGCGGACCAGCTCGTCGCGAAGCTCAAGGCGCTCACGACGCACGTCGAGACGAGCGTCTTCCCGGCGTCGTACGAGTTCTCCGTGGCGTGTGTGAAGGCGTGGGCGAGCCAGCTGCACCTCGCGAGCTTCTACGTGTTCGCCAAGTACTTGCACCTCTCCAAGCGCCTGAGCACGGTCCAGTACGTCTTCGTGCGCTCCGACCTCACGCCCGGGATCAACCTATCGGCGCTGGTGCGTGGACGCGCTGCCTGCGTGGCAGGTTGGTTGGTAGGCAGCTCGCTCGTGGCTCACGGCGCACGCGCTCGCGTGTCTTCGGCTCGCAGGGCTACTTGATGTTCATGCGGCTGTTCGTGACCGCGTTCGTCGAGTCCAAGCGCCTGCACCGCCACTACAAGCAGGACGCCAAGCAGAAGCTCGTGGCGCGCGCGGGACTCGACCCGGCGATGTACACGCACTCGGACCGCGTGCCGACGGCCGTGGCGGCGGCGGCGGACGCTGCGCCTGCGAGCCAGCGAGCGCGGCGGAAGTGCGCGCTGTGCCTGGGTGACCGCATCTCGCCCGCCGCGACGCCGTGCGGCCACGTCTTCTGCTGGGAGTGCATCGTGGGCTGGTGCCAGAAGAACAAGGCCGAGTGTCCGCTCTGCCGCCAGGAAGCGCACCCGCAGCAGATCAAGTGCCTCTACCACTACGTGTAACACGCACAAGAAGCAGTCGGTCGGTGGTTGACACGAACTCGTCCTCCTGGTCGCTGTCGACGCCCGTAGACGCGTCTACTTCCGCCGGCGCTTGTTCTTCGCGTCGCCGCCTTTGCCGCCCGCCGCGCGCGCGTTCTTCTTCCCCTTCTTCTCGCCGTCGGCCCCGCGCTTGGCGGCCTCGCCGCTCTCCTCCGTCTGCTTGGCGGCCAGCGCGTCCACGTACACTTGGTCGGAGCTCAGCGCGCTGTGCACCAGCCGCTTGGACGCGTCCTTGTCGAGCGCGAGCTTCGGGCCCTTGGCGAGCTCCTCCGCGTCCTTGATCTTCTTGATGAACGTCTTCACGCGCTCCTGCGCACCAGCACACACACACACACAGCTGCGTCAGTTCCTGGCGGTGGCAGCCGAGGAGCTCTCGGAACGACGCACCAGCTCCTGCTTGACGTGCGTCTGGCGAATGTCCTTTGCCGACACGCCCTGCGTCTTCAGGAACACGTACAGCAGCGCATTCACCGAGTACGCTGCACACAGCAGCCACACCAGCAAGTGAGTTCATGCTGCTGCTCCTCTCATTAAGTCGCAAGCAGCGAACGAGCGCCGTACCGAGCGAGACCTGCACCTTGGCCTTCTCGAGCGGACTGAGCTCTGCCACGACGCTCTCGAGCGACGCGGCCTTGAAGACCTGCAGGTGCTCCTCCACGGCCGCGAGCGTCTGCTCCACGCTCGCGAACGCCTCGATGTGCTGCTCGCTCATCGTCTGCCGCCTGCTGCTTGCGTGCTGTCGCCTGGAGCTCTTCGGGTTATGATTGCATTATTGGTTGGTTTACATCGAATACCCTCGGAAATATCACTATCAGATTGTCGGATCAACATGGACACCCACCTACCGAGGTCATTATGTTGCTGCTCGCTTGTGTCGAGACGACCTGCGAACACGCCGCACTACAGTACACAGAGCGCCTTAGAGAAACGAGGTAGCACCGGTTACCTCGTGCTCGGACCCAGCGCCGCCGCCTCTCCGGCGCTTCTTGGCGCTCCCGGGACTCAGCGACGACGGCGGCTCCATCCCCAGCTGCGCACTCTCGGCCGAGAGCGGGCGCCGCAGCAGCTCGGCGATCTCGTGCTGCCCGTCGATCACCTGGTCCATCTTCTGTATCAGCTCGCGGAAGCGCACGTCGAGCATCCCGATGAACTGCGCGAGAACCGCGCTCGGGACGTCCTGCGGCTCCGCGACAGTAGCGGCGGCGCTCTCGGCGACGGCCGAACTCGGGATCGGGTCCACGCTCGTTTGTTCGGACGGACTGGTGGCGCTCGTGGCCTCCGGCGCGAGGATTCGCTCCGGCGCCGGCCGCTTCACTCCGACGACAGCACTCGCCGTCGAACCGCCGAAGCGCAGCACCGAGGACCTCGTGAGCGCCGCACTCACCTGGAGCGGCAGCGGCTCTGCTGGCTCTTCGACCGCCCGGCTGCTAGTGCTCGTGCTGCTGCTGGTGCTGCTGATGTTGCTGCTCGTGCTGCTGGAGAGCGCTTCTTCTGAGCTGCTTGCTGCTGCGCTGTCCGCCGCCAACGGCGCGAACTGCGGCGCGAGACTCGCGTGGAACGCGGCGGGTGGCATCGGCGCAGCGACCACCAGCACCGCTTCCTTCACGTCCACCGCCGCGGCGCCGACCGCTGGCGCTGCTGCTACTGGCGACGCGAAGGAGGGAGCTGGCGAGCAGCTGCCGTCGTCGTCCCGCGCCACCTCGAAGCGCCGGCGGTGCTCCACGGTGTAGAGCTCGCCGGGCTTGAGGTGTTGCTTGGAGAAGTGGAGCTTGAACTTCTGCGTGCGCATGGTCTTGGAGCAGCCCGGGAACGTGCACACGATGCCGTTCTTGTGCTTGTTGCCGCCCATCTTGCTCCTGCTTTTGAACGCTTTTTCGGAACTGGGAGGGGTACAGCGAGTGGTTACGTTTACTTCCACATACAAATATCAAGTCAGTCCAATTCCACTCGATACAAGAGTTCCGAATCTTTCTCTACAAGAGCAGAAGATACGAGAGTGTGTGGCCATCTCCTGCTCCTCTCGTTCTCGAAGGCAATGACGATCTACGTGTAGTAGCCCGGCGAGATGGACACGTCCTCGATCACGTTGAGTTGCGCCGGCGAGAACTTGCTCTTCGTCTCGAGCCAGTTGTCCTGGTGCGTGCGCTTGAACTCGAGCAGCGTCTCCTTCACCGCCTTCTCCAGGTACGACACCGCCACCGAGCGGTTCTTCAGGTACAGGAACTTCCCGAGCTCCTCGAACATCGGCGGCACGAACGCAGGCACCGAGTGCGGGAACGCCAGCACGATCGCGCACATGCCGAGCACGCTGCGCACCATGATGTCCTCGTTCGCCTTGAGCTTCTGGCGCGCGCCGACGAGCTCGTCGCTCTCGCCGCCCGCACCCGCGCACTCGCCTTCGAGGCGCGTGATGCGGCGCTTCGTCTTGGGGTTCAGCACGCGCGTCTCCTCCGCCTGCTGCGTCCACTGCGCGCTCAGCGTCGCGACGACCTCCGGCCGCTGGTTGTGGAGGAGGCTGCGGAGCGTGTACTTGGCCATCTCCTGCACCTCGCGCTGCTCGTCCGTCAGGAACGAGCATACGAGCGTCTGCACGCGGTCGCGCTGCGCCGCCGAGAAGAACGTCGAGTGGTAGAACCCGAACGTCGTGAGGAACCGCAGCACGGCGCCGCGGGTCTTCCAGAAGCGGTGCGCCGCGAACTCGTCCAGCAGCGCAAAGAGCGCGTTCAGGTCGTCGACCGAGACGGACGGGGCGTCCGGGACAAAGTAGAGCCGCAGCGACGACGCGACGGCGTTCGTCGTGTTCTTCGCGAGCACCGCGACCTCCGCCTTCGGGTGGTTCTGCGAGAGGAACGCGACCGGGAACAGCGCCTTCATCACCGCGAGCAGGTCCTGCGTCTCGCCGTACTTCTCCGTGCACGCGAGCCACTGGATCGCCGTCTCCCGCGCATACAGCGAGATCTTCGCTTCCTCGCTCTCTTCGTCCACCACCACCGCCGAGTCGTTCCCGGTCGCGTCTCGGTCATTCAGCGCTGCCGCGTCGACGAGTCTCTGCAGCGGCAGCGAAGACGCATCCACGGGCACAGATGCCATCGGCGAAGTGCGCGGCGCGAAGGCGTACGCGCCGAGGAGGAACAGCAGCCTGCCAACTCGGTCGCGAATGATCTGGTACTGATGGGTCAGCGCGTGCTCGTTGATTACGCGAAGCACGCGCTCGCTCAGCTCCTTCGCGAGCGGATACGCCGGCGCGGACGTCGAAGGCGCACTCGCAGGCAGCACGTGGATCGCGAGCGACTCGACGAGCGCGAGCCACTTCGCCTGGCGAGCGTAGTCTTCGGCTGTCGCGCGCAGGAACGACTGCTCCAGTTCGTCCAGCAGGAACGCCAACAGAGGCTGCAGGCGGTTCAGCGGCAGACTCGGACGCTCCGACGTTCGGGTCACCAGGTACATCACTTGGCTCCAGGGCTCGACCAGCGAGACGCTCACTTGCGGCAACACCTTCTTCACGATCTCCACGACCGACTCGATCTGCGTCAGCGACTCGCTCTCCGAGATCTTGAGCAGTCCGCGCAGCAGTCCAGAGACCCACTCCGAGAGCGTCGTCAGCACAGCCTGGCGCTCTTCCTGGTTGATCTTCGCGTCGGTCTTCTCGGACGCCAGCTCGTGCAGATACTCGATCACACCACTTGCTTTCAGCGCGCTCGGGTTGATCTGGACGAGCTTCTGAATGAGCTTCATGCTGTTCACCCCAACTCCGACGAACACGCCGGCAGTCTGGCGCATGAGCTGAACCGTCGACAGTGGCGCCGCTCTCGGGTACGACGTCGAGCTGCCCGAAAGCGAACGCAGTACCTCGTCGACACCAAACGACCAGTTCGCCGGCGCCGAGTTCGCATGCTGTCCGTCCGCCGACGCGGCAAAGCGGTTCGTGTTCTTGTGGTTCGCGACGAACGCGTCCACGAGAGTTCGCATCGCCTCCTTCGAGTACACGAGGGATTCGACGCTCTCGCTTCCAGAACTACTTTCCTTGCTGCGCTTGTGGAGCTTCACAAGCTGTGCGAAGAGCAGGAGCGCGGCCTGGCGAACAGGGAGCACATCGTTGTTCAGCTGCTTGAGCGTGAGGTTCCACACGCCGAGCGAAATCGGCATCTCCTGCGGCTGCAGGAGCGGGTAGAACGAGACCAAGTGCACCAGCTGGAACTTCCAGTGCTCCGACGGCAGCGGCTCCGCAGCTAGAAGCGACTCGATCAGCGCCGCCGACGACTGCGAGCTTTGGCGCTCGTATTTCCAGCTCTTGAGCACGGTCATGAAGAACGCGAGCACTTGCACCCCGACCTTGAGCTTACTGGCTTCGTCGCGCACGCGCTTCAAGATCGTGTCGTTGCTCTTAAGAATCGCCTTCACGACGCGTCCGTAGTACTCGTCGCGGTTCTCCCACAAAAACTTGGTCGCGATCGACCGAGAGAGGAAGTTGAGGACTCCAGCGATCATCTCCTCCTTGAGCTCTGACGTTTCGTCACCACTCGTGCCTTCCAGCACGGCGAGGAGATCGGGCACGCGCATGCGGAACCACTTCCGGTACAACTCGGCCATTTCATCCATCACAGTGCTGGCTTCCGCTTGGACGTCCTTGTACGGGTTCTCCGTCAGCGCTTCCAAGTCGCCCAGCAGCGCCTCGTACAGTTTCTTGCTCTCCGGATCGCCATCCTCGGAAAACACGCTGTTTGCCAGCTCGAAGTGCTCCTGCACCTTGCGCTTCGAGTAGAAGTGGAGCACTTGCTCGATCATCTCGTTTCGGGACGACAGCGGCACCAGGTCGCGCTTTGGAATGCTCTCCTTGCGGGCCTTCTGCACAGCATCCGACGCCACATCCTTAGTCATCACCTTCGTGGACGCCTGCTGCTTCGTCTTGCGACGGTGTCCTCCCATGAAGTCTCCTCTCGCGATAAGCAACTTATGCATGATGCTGATGATCGCTTGCCACACCTGGATCTCCATCGTGCTGCCGGTGCCATGCTCGTTCCAGAACTGGACGAGACTGTGCACCTTCTGCATCAACGTCGCTTTCAGCTTGACAAACTTGTGAAGAAGCTCAGAATCCGATCCGAGCGCTTTCTTCAGCAACACTAGCGACCCGCTCGCCAGCAACGACTCGCTTGCTGCACCGCCATTGACAAACACATTCCTCGCACCGCGGATCGCGCTGTCAATCTGCTTCAGGCGTGGAACCCACGAGCGCAAGGTCCGGTCTTGCTCTGCCTGAATGGTCGCCAACGCCTCCAGTGTCTTCAGAATGTGATCTTCCAGCAACTGGTACGCGAACGCGAGCTCTTTGTCGTTCGGTTCGTGCCAGGAGATCGACAAGCGCTTCCAGGACACCGCTGTTCCGAGGTACTGGAACATGCCGCTCTCCTTCGACACGGCATCCGACCATTCTGCCGGTGAGAGTGAGCGAAACTCCGTCGGGTACACGGTCACGATGCTCTCCAACAAGTGGTTCAGCACAATCCCCGCGGCTTCGTAGATGTCTTTCTCCTCCTCCTTGGCCAGAAAGTGCGCCAGCACCGCTCGGATTTCCTCTTGGTACTGAAGTGTGAGCCGATCCTCTGATCCGTAGGACCGCACAACGCCGTCGAAGATGTACAGGAACCAGATCTTCTCGTTCGTCATCAGGCTCCCGACGTTCACACCCGACTTCGATGCGCGCAGCTTCTCCAACGACAGCGCCATGAAGGACGCATACGACTGCGATGGGTTCGCCTGGATGCATGCGTGGATGAGCTCCGAGATCACCTTTCCGCCGAACGTTGACGTGAAGAAGACATCCGACACGAATCGGAGAGTCTTGCGCACACTCTGCGCGTAGATCTCAGGCGACATCTGCAGGAAGAGCAATCCCATGAGGTTCAGGATCTCCAACACGACGTGGTCTTCGTTCCCGCTCTGCTTGGAACCGTGATCGCCGTGACCCCTCGCCGAGCTCGAAATCCCCGTCTGACTCGAACCTTCGAACTGCCCGACGCGAGACCGGATGAACTCCAGGCATCGGTCGAGCAGCGCGAGCGACCAGTCCTCCAAGAACGCGCCGAGCTCCCACAGCTTCTGGTCTTCGTCGCCGCTGAACGCCTTGATCTCCGAGAACAGGTTCGGCGCCATCTCGTCAAAGAGACTCTTGGACAGGCTCCCTCGCAGCTTCGTCGCGTTGAAGTTCCCGCCTTTGCCCGAGTCGTTCACGAGCGGCAGCCACGAGAAGAGATGAAAGTACAGCCGAATCGTGGACGAGGTCTTCTTCTCGTCGTTCGCGTCGATGCCCGGGAGCGTGAGCTTCAGGATCGGAGACAAGTATGTCGAAAAGAAGAGACCCGTTCCGCTCGGGTCCTTGCCACACATCAAGTGGTACATGATCACGCCCATCGTCGAGATCGCAGTCGACGCCAAGTGCGCGTGACTCATTGCCATCGGGTCCAGCCCTTTCATCATCTCCCGGAGAACCGGCGTCGCGCAGTGAGCAGGATCGATGCACACGAGGTTCTTGATCAGGTACATACACGTGGACGCCGCCGAGCGATTCTTCGAGTAGATGCCGTAGAACGACAGCTCCAGGAGCGAGTCCATCAGTGGGTGACACGCCTCGAGGCTGAGCTTCGAGTCGCTCTCTCCGTTGCTCGCGCTTGCTTTCTCTTGCCCGAGACGCTTCGCGAGATTCTTGCTGAAGAAGTACACCGAGACGCCAAGCGCGCTCGCCGAGTTCGACACGTTCGACGGGTGGAAGAACGCCTTCGTCAGGTTCAGGATCTCCAGCACGTACTCGTTCGCGCGCGCCGGCTTGCCATCCGCGTCCGGATTGCGGAGCAGATACACTGCCAAGTGCACGCCGTAGTAGTCCGCGCGCTTGTTCCCCCCGACGACAGTGTACGCGGACGGCCACGTGTGCGACTTGTACGAGGCGCCGAGGTCCGATGGCAGGTCGAGCGAGTCCTGGAGCTTCGCGAACAGGAACGGCAGGTACACGTCCCACACGGTCGCGCTCGGGTGCTTCTTCGCGACGCGGGACATGACTCGCATCCAGTGCCCGTCCCACTCGGAGCACCGCGACACCGACGCCCACGTGGCGAACCACTCGGGCACGAGCCGCTCGACGTCGGCCCAGTCGCTGCCAGAGACGACCGCGAACGTCGAGAAGAGCGCGAGCGCCTTGAAGCTCGCGTTCGAGTGCGTCGCTTTCACGACCGGCGCGAACTCGCGCCAGAGCTCCGCCACGAGCGGCGTCGCGGCGTCCGTCGGCGCGAAGAACTTGCGCGAGCGCTCGACGCACTTGACCGTCGCCGTGCTCAGCATCTGCAGGTTCTGCTGCGCGGCCTGGTGCACGCTGCCCTTGGGCTTGAAGCACGTGCGCTCGAGGCCGCGCCACGCAGTGCGCCAGCTCAGCACGAGCTGCGCGCGCTCGGCCGCCACTGGCCGCTCCGCCCACTTGCGCAGCAGCAGCCCGAGTGACAGCAGCGCGCGTAGCTCCATGTGCACGTCGACAAAGTCGGAGCCGTCGCGCTCCCAGAGCAGCTCGACGAGCGCGTGGATGAGCGCGAGGTGCAGCGCCGGCGGCAGCTCGTGCTTGAACGCGAAGAGCGTCTCGACCGCTTGGAAGTGGCGGCGCTCCAGCGGCGGGTGCGGCGGCGCGCCGCCGCCGAGCCGCAGCGCATCGAGGCGCTCGCGCGTCTCCTGCGCCTTGAGCAGCAGGTCGTCGTACTCGCTGCGCACGCTCTCGGGCGTCACGTAGCTCGGCAGCAGCGCGTAGTACGGGTGCTGCGCCGCCGCCGTCGTCGTCGTCATCTCGCCGCTCATCGGAGCACTTGAGCGGGTGCGAGGAGGTTGACAAGTGATGTCGATCAAGCAACGTGGCTGAAAAGATCGTGCTGAGTGAGAAAATGAGGTCAAAAGTGAAATAAAAATGTAACCATTAGGCTATAATCGTCGGAAAACAGAGTTATAAGAAAAAAGTCCATGTACTCAACGCGAGAGTGTAGGTCGCCAGCTTGCAACATCAGAGCGCGTCGTGTGTTCTCGAAGGGAGCGTGTGAGCACACAGAACAGAACTGCGTGCAGGTAGGCGCAGACGTGAGCGCTCGATCGCAATGTGTTGCTCAGGTGAGCAGGGGTACGCAGGCTTCAGAGTGTACCCGAAAGATTCAGAACGTTTTTACGCCTTTACCCATACGTAATTACGTGATGCATCCAGCGCAAATGCAGGAGGCGCAAAGCTCCAAAGCTCCCGAAAAGCTAGCTCCACGTCCTCCTGCCCTCCCCCTGCGCGACGATGGTGGCGCGCCGCCTCTCGTCGCTGCTGCTGCTGCTGGCAATGCCGCCGCTTGCAATGCTGGCGACGCCGGCGACGGCCGCCGAGTCGCTCGAGTCCGAGATGGGCATCATCAACGGCGGCGGCTCCGTGAAGCTCGACCCGAGCGTGCAGCACATCCCGCTGAGCCCGGCGCAGGCGGCGCTGCGCCCGCCGCCGCCCCGCACGCCCGACAGCGCCGACCTCTTTGTGGGGCTCTCGGTCTTCCGCGACGGCTACCGCTGCGCGAAGACCATGCTGACGGGCTTCAAGCGCGCGACGCACCCGGAGCGCCTCTACTTCGGCGTCGTGGACCAGGTGAACCCAGGCGACGACAAGTGCATCGACGAGTTCTGCAAGATGTCCCAGGTCGAGTGGCCGAACAACGGCGAGTGCCCGTACCGCGACCACGTCCGCGTCGACGAGCACCTGGCCGACGACTCGCGCGGCCCGACGCTCGCGCGCCACTACCAGCAGAAGCTGCTGCGCAACGAGGAGTTCTGCCTCCAGCTCGACGGCCACAGCATCTTCACGAACCGCTGGGACGAGAACCTCATCGCCGAGTGGACGCGCGTGAAGAACGAGATGGCGGTGCTCACGACGTACCTGCACCACATCCACGACTTCGTGCTCGAGAACGGCGACAACAAGCACCCGAACTCGCTCCCGCACCTCTGCACGACGATCCGCGGCGGCAACGGGCTCGTGCGCAACGAAGGCGCGAGCATGATCAGCGGCTCCAAGTTCCCGCAGCTCTCGGCGCTCTGGGGCGCCGGGCTCTCGTTCAGCAAGTGCCACGCCGAGCGCCGTGTGCCCATCGACTCGCACACGCTCTGGATGTTCGACGGCGAAGAGTTCATGCGCTCGTCGCACCTCTGGACGCACGGCTACGACATGTACTCGCCGAGCATGCTGGGCTCGGTCGTGTACCACAACTACTCGAAGGTGCCGGCTCGGTGCGTCCTGCTTGGGGACACGTCGTGGAGTACTGTAGTTGGTCTGTCTGTGGAGGTTTACTCATCGCCATCCGTGGGTGTGTGCTCGCGCGCAGCTTCGAGCACGTCAAGGTGGACCAGGCGAAGAAAGCGGTCGAGACGGAGATGGGCGTCAACCGCTTCCACCTGGTCGTGGGCAAGCCGTTCAAGGGCAACGTGGACGCGCTCGAGCTCGACAAGTACCCGTTCGGCTCGGTGCGCACGTTCGCCGAGTACCTCAAGTTCTCTGGCGTGACGTTCGAGCCGGGGGTGAACGACACGAACTCGTGCAACCAGCTGCACTGGGTCCCGTACTCGAACGCGACCGAGGTGGAGAAGATCGTAGGCGGCGGCTGGACGCTGTACCCGAAGACGAAGGCGGTCGAGAAGCCTGTGCAGAAGGAGCGGAACCCCGCGCCGATCAACGTCCACGACCCGGATGAGCCCGCGACGCAGGAGCCCGTGGACGCGCACGCCGACACGGGCGGCAACGGCGGGGACGAGAAGGCGCCGTCGGCGCTGAACCCCAAGTTCCGCAAGGAGATGTCGGCCAAGCTGTCGGAGAGCGCGTCGAGCGGCGTCGCGTGGCTCTTCCTGGTCGTCGTGGCGGCGTTCCTGTTTGTTATGGTCTCGAACGACGAGTTCTCAAGAGGTGTGCGCCGCTCGTTCCGGATGAAGGATTCGGCGAGCGCCAAGTGAGTTCGGCCGGCGCGAAAGGAGTCGTTGGGCGGCGGTGGCAGTCCGCAGCGGACTTGGCGTCGTGCGAAGACAGCAACAGGGCAGCGAGCGACGTCGGCGGACCGAGCGAGAGCGCGCCGCACCGATTGCAGCAGCTGCTGTGTGACTGCGACACCGCGAGAGAGAAGCTCTTCGTGGGAGTCCGTTGGCTAGAACGACTTCTCCAATGCTCAGGATCGTTTGCGTGTTGCTGCTCAGAGCCCGCGTCTTTATCGTCTCGGGAGACCGCAGGCTACGCGAGCTCCCGCAGCAGCAGACTCAGTGCGCGCTTGGCGTTCTCGTCCATGTCTTCACCGTCGTCTTCCTCCACCTGCTGCAGGAGCTCGACGACGCCGTTCGCGCAGCACCACGCGCGGTTCTGCACGTGGCCCTCGACGGCGCTCGCGAGCGCCAGCAGCGCGTTCGTCTGCAGCTGCACCGTCGCGGCGCTCAGGTGCTTGACGAGCAAGCCGAGCCCGCCGGCCTCGGCGACGAGCGACTGGCTCTGCTGGTTCAGGAACACTGCGTGGTGGATCGCCCACGCAGCGCTGCTGCCGACCTCCTCCGGGAACGCGGGCGACAGCAGCATCACGAGCTCCGCGAGCCCTCCGTTCTGTACGAACACACGCGACGCAGTCAGTCGAGCGACGAGGCGGCGGGAGCTCCTGCCGACGACCCGCTCACCTCGCGGATCGCGTCCTGCGCGCCGATGTCGCGTCCGGACAACACGTTTCCGAGCGCGAACGCGGCGGCGCTGCGCAGCGCGTCCGCTGCGAGTTCGCATCACGAGTGGCGCGAGTGAGCGACGTGAGACGCATTCACTGCAGAGCCAGCGACGTACAGTACTCGGCCGAGAGCAGCTCCGCGAGTGTGAAGAGCGCCTCCGACTCGCACAGGCGCTCGCGCGCGAGGCGGTGGCCTGCGACGTTCGCCACGCACGTGGCGCCGGCGCGCTGGATGGCCTCGTGCGGGCTCGCGAGCAGCTGCAGCACGCTCTCGAGCACGAGCGGGTCGCTCACCGCCTGCTCAGACGCCGGGTCGAGCGCCACGATGCCGAGCAGGAGGCTCGCGGCCGCCTGCAGGCGCGGGTCCGGCAGCGCCAAGAAGTGCGCCATGAGCGCCGGCGCGCCGAGACGGAGCAGCTCCTGCGCCACGAGCGGCTGCGACGCGAGGCGGATGAGCGCCAGGAACGCCGGCACGAGCAGCGCCGAGGCGGCTGTGCTGTCCGCGTCGCGCAGCAGGTCGAGCAGCGCGACCAGCGCGTCGCTCTCCACCACTGCGAGCGCCTGGCGCTCCTTCTCCAGCGGCTCGGCCGCGTCCACGCGCACGGCTTCGATCGCGGCGACGATGCGCGGCGTCTCGGCGTCGGTCGCGCGCAGCACGCGCACAGCGGCCCACACGTCCGCTGGGGCGTCGTCCTCGCCGCCGCTCGAGACGCTCATGAAGCGCAGCTGAGATGCAGCACGCGATACAGGCGCATAGGGGGAGAAGCGGCCAGCGAAGGCAGTGGGGAGCTGAGCTGCCGCCGCCGCCGCGCGCCGCGACACCAGGCGTCTCACCAGCGATGCCATCTTCGCGAATTGATACGGTTGAGCTCGGATTGAATAAACCGATGGCCGGATTACGTATTAAACAAAACCTCGTAAATGTCACTATCGACATCGACCAACCAAAAGGTGATCCGCGAGGAGCAAGAAGCAGGAGCGACGGCGACGGCGACGAGAGCAGCTGCCGCCCAGTGAGCATGGGGAAGAACCGCCACAGCAAAGACCGGCTCTTCGTCACGCAGACGGAGCACAAGTACCTCTACGGCGGCAAGAAGGCGGAGATCCGCCGCGCCTACCGCCGTGCGTGCGCATCGTCAGCCTGAAGCTTACTCAAGTGACCGACTAACCGACCGAGTCGCTGGATGGCTGCAGGGCTGCCGTTCAACTGCTGCGCCATCACGCTCTCGCCCTTCACGGTGCGCTCGTCGCTCTCTCACTCTTTCTATCTGTGCGCCTTCCCCGCCTGACGCCTCGGCAGAACCCCGTGTGCACGCGCGAGGGCCACCTGTTCGACCTCGAGGCCGTGGTGCCGTACGTGCAGCAGCACCAGATCGTACGTACTCGACTCTACGTTGACTACTATAGTATGCGGCGCCGCCCAGCTCACCTACCGTCCAACCGACAGAACCCCGTGACGGGCAAGCCGCTGGCGCTCAAGGAGCTCATCAAGCTCAAGTTCAGCAAGAACTCGCAGGGCGAGCTCTTCTGCCCCGTGACCTACAAGGTCTTCACGGACAACTCGAAGATCGCGGCGGTCGCCACCACGGGCAACGTGTTCGCGTACGAGGCCATCGAGGAGCTCAACATCAAGCCCAAGAACTGGACGGTAGGAGACGCCGATCAGACAACCCCGGAGGTTCGCCGTCCACCGCAGACTGCTGACTGTTGACTGCTGACTGCTGGCTGCTGCTTGCGCGCGACGTGCTGCTAGGACCTGCTCTCGGGCGACAAGTTCAAGCGCAAGGACGTCATCGTGCTGCAAGACCCGCAGGACCTGTCGAACCGCGAGATCGAGAACTTCGAGCACTTTCGCCGCGCGAAGGAGCTGGAGCAGGTGCGGACGCTCATGCGGCTAGCAGCTCACTGCGTGCTCTGACGTTGCGAACTGACGGCCGCTGCGCTGCTCGGTAGAAATCGGAGCCCGAAGGCGCCGCCAGGAACATCCGAACGAACGCAGCCACGGATCGCATCCTGCAGGAGGTGCGTTCGGCTTGTCAGAGTCGTCGATGCAAGTGGTCGTCATCTCGGACTCACCGGTTCGTTATCGGCTTCTGGCTCGCGACCTACCAGCTCGAAGCGAAGCGCGCCGAGAAGAAGGAGCTCGTCGAGAAGATCAAGCGAGGAGATGAGAGCGTTAGCGCGAAGGACAAGATCGTGGCGTCGCTCACGCACACGAAGCCGTCGAAGCAGGAGCTCGAGGCTGCCGCCGCAAAGACAGCAGCAGCTGCTGCGGCTGGCGGCTCTGCGAGTGGATCCAAGCTCCAGTACTCGCAGTTCACGGAGGGAGCGGTCTCTCGGTCGTTCACGTCGAGCGCGATGACGCCGATGACGATCAACGTGGTTGCGATCGCGTCGGAGAACGAGGTGCTCGAGGAGCGGTGGTACACTGTGCGGCGCATGAAGAAGAAAGGGCTCGTGCGCTTGGTGACGAACTTTGGCGCGATCAACGTGGAGATCGACTGCGACTTCGTCCCGCAGACGGCCGACAACTTCATCAGCTTGTGCGCGTCCAAGTACTACGACGGCGTGCTCTTCCATCGTGTCATCCAGGGCTTCATGATGCAGGGTGGGGATCCCACGGGGACTGGTCGCGGGGGCGAGTCGGTGTGGAAGAAGCCCTTCCGCGACGAGATCGACAGTCGGTTGGTGCGTGCGCTGTCTGCGTTGGGGGTCACTGGACAGCGACGACACCTGATTGACTGTGTGTGTGTGTGTGCTGATGTCATGTAGTCTCACAACGCTCGCGGCATGCTGAGTATGGCGAACTCGGGTCCAGGAACGAACAGGTCGCAGTTCTTCATCACGTTCAAGGCGTGCTCGCATCTGGACAAGAAGCACGCGGTGTTCGGCCGCGTGGTGGGAGGAATGGACGTGCTCGACAAGATCGAGCAGCTGTCAACGGATGCCGAGGATCGTCCGTACGATGCCGTCAAGATCCTGCACACCGAGGTATACGCGAACCCGTTCCAGGAGTTCGACGATGCGCAAGCGCAAGGGAAGGATGTGTTCCAGGTGGCGAAGGAGAAGGCAGCGAAAGAGGCCAGCGCGAAGATCAAGGGTACAGTCGTGAAGGTCGGCAACGACTGGATCGCGTACGACGGCGTCGGAGAGGTCGACATCGCCAAGATCCCGACGAGCGAGTGCTCGAAGGACGAGAGCGTCGGCAAGTACTTGAAAGCAGCCACGACCGGCGCGAGCAAAGCCGCGAAGAAGAGGACGCTGGAAGAAGAGAAAGGAGACCGAGCTGCCCCCCTCGCTGCTGCCATCCCCAGCGCAATCGAGAGCAAGAAGAGCAAGCAGTCAAAGGTGGCGCCAGGAGGGTTCGGCAACTTCGCAGGCTGGTAGAGCGAAGGTGAACGATCGATTGCTGTGGAGACAAGAGGCGTCGACTCCAGCGCACGCGTGTGTGCAGACTCACAAAAAGGTAGGTAGGTAGAGAGCTGATCTGCTGTGATCCGACTTAATCAAGAGTTGGAGTCTCCACTCGTCGTTCTCCAGTCTCGACTTGAGCGAACTCGCAGCCTCCACAGGCACACGACACTCAGAAGTCGTCGCGCTGGCGGATCGCCCGGAAGCCCGCTTGGATCTGCTCGCTCGTGAGCCCCGACGTCTCTGGGAGCGTCTTGAACAAGAACAGCAAGAAGAGCGCGAGCGTGGCGATGAACGGCACGAAACCGAAGTCGTTGAGCGCGGCCGCGATGTACGGGTACGAGATTCCGACGACGAGGTTGGACGTCCAGTTGCAGAAGATGCAGATCGAGCTGGCGGTAGCGCGCACCGAATCCGGGAAGAGGTCGGCGACGACGACCCAGACGAGCGGGCCAAGACTGATGCCGAAACCCGCGACGTACGTGGCAGTGAAGACGATCGAGAGCGCCTGCACGCCTGCGACAAGCGAGATCGTCATCCCCACGGCGCTGGCGAGCATGACTGCCATCCCCGCGAGCGTCATCGTGCGGTTGCCGTATCTGGTGGCGAGCCAGCCGGAGAAGAAGGTTGGTAGCACGTTCACGACGTTGATAATGACGGTGCCGACGCGGTCGTCCGCGATCCCGGCGCTTCGGAACATGTCCGACGAGTAGTAGAAGATGGCGTTGATACCGGAGAGCTGCTGCGCGCAGCAGAGAGCGACTGCGGTCACGAGCTGGCGGGTGAAGGTGTCGGAGAACAGAAGCGACGACTTGGTCTCGTTGCCCGGGGTCTTGGGCTCGCGCTGAATCGAGTGCTGCTCGTCGACGGTGTTGGTCGCTGCCTCGCCGTCACCTGCGTCTTCACTCTGCGGCTCCAGCCACGCAAGCACCGTGTCGACGTTGTCTTCGCCATAGAGACGCACGATGACGCCGCGCGCTTCGTCGCGCTTCCCTCTCGTGAGCAGCCACGCGGGGCTTTCGACCATCACGAGCGGAGCGAGCGCGAGAAACGCGGCAGCGAGCACGATCGGGAAGCCCGCGATGAAGCGCCATCCGGAGCTCGTATTGGCGAAGAAGAACGTGAGACTGACGATCAAGATCCCGAGCGTGACGCTGATCTGGAACCCGACGCCAAGCGCGTTCCGCAGATGCGGCGGCGAGATCTCGTTGATGTAGGCACCGACAACACCCGTGGCGCAGCCAGAGGCGACACCAGCGAGCAGACGGCCGACTGCAAAAACCCAGAGGTTGGACGCGACTGCCTGCACCACCGCGCCGATGACGACGACACCGCAGTTGAATGTCAGCGTCTTCCTGCGGCCTAGCGCGTCGGAGAAGCCGCCGCACGCGAGGCTGCCGATCATGCCGCCGACGATCCAGGCGTTCACCGCGAACGTCCACTGGAACTTGGAGTGTCCCGGAAACATCAGGCACGTGCCGTCCGCGACCGGGCGAGCGTTGCAGTCGCCCGTGTCGTTGAACGCTGCGAGGTTAAGCTGCGAGGTGGACCAGCCGAACTGAAGCGGCTGGAGCAGCGCGACGAGCACGCTCGAGTAGAGCAGCCACCGCGGCTGGACACTGAGCTCTTCACGCTTGCACTTCGTTCTCGCGAGATCGGCAGCATCAACCGGAGTCAGCGCGTTCGTGTACGTCACACTCGCTGGTTGCGCGGAGACAGGCGACCCGGCTCCGCCCTGCTCGATGGCATCGTCGCGAGGAACCATCATCGCTCACTCACGGCGTCGAAGAACGGCTTGAGCGGCACGAACGAGATTCGCGAATGACGCGAACGGTTCGATGCCGAGGAGCGATCCCGAGGAGCGATTACCAACTGCCACATCGGCAGTCGTGGGACCACGCGCGTCTACCGATGCCGGCGAACCTGAACTCCCAGACAACGGCGTCAGTGACACTGGACGTGGGTTTGGCACGCCCTCCACGTTGGACAAATCGCAAGAAACTCGCGCTCCACTGCGCTTCGGAGGAAGGAAACTTGGTTGTCAAGAGCAACCGGGGGTGGTAACCCACGCTCTGAATGGCAGTCTGTGCGGTTGACTTCATCAGTGACACGCACGGTGGAGGAACCTCACATGTCGGATCTCTTCACTTTGTCATCCGGTGTCCAAAGGAGCAGCGACAGACACTGCAACGGAAGCGGTGATGGTGTACGTGTCCAGTTTCGACGAGTAAGCAGAGGGCGACACCCGTTCGAGAGGGCGACTGGCGTGATGCTAACAAAAGGAGGTGTTCTGGAACAGTCGACTCGACACCATCAAACGTGGCGGCGCAGCAGGTCAGCTTGGTGCGAGCGAGCGAGCGGCGGCGATGGAGAAGTACACGGTGGAGAAAGTGATCGGCGAGGGCACATACGGCATCGTGTACAAGGCGATCGAGAAGGTGCGGAAGCCACAGCAGCAGAAAGCGATCCGAACGAGAGGAGAGCGAGCCGACGAGAGTGGTCGAATGCTGACAACTGCTGCAGGACAGCAAGGAGTTCGTCGCAATCAAGAAGTTCAAGACCGCCGCTGGTATGTCGCGCTTGACGATCTGCTGTGCCGCTAACGCGTGCTCAGATTGACCAACGAATACGCAACGTCTGCAGACGAGCAACTGTCGAAGCGGGAGATCCAGGCGTGCTCGATGCTGAGCCACCCGCACATCGTGTCGTACCGCCACTCGTTCCGCCACGAAGGGCTACTGCACCTGGTGTTCGACTTTATCTGTGACGACATGAACAAGGTACGTCGATGTGTGAGTGTGTATGACACGATCGGCTGCGAGTACCGTGCACCTCACTGCTGTCTACCCAGATCCTGACTCGCAACAGGAACGGAATCAAGCCGCTCGAGGCGAGACGGCTGACGTACCAGTTGTGCTTGGCACTCCAGTGTTGCCACTCGAACCAGATCATCCATCGAGGTGCGCACACAGCTGAGCGAGCAACTATCGGTGACGAGCAACGTGTGCCTCACGAAGCTTCTCTCGTTGCGTCTGGCAGATGTCAAACCCGACAACATTCTCATCGACAAGGCCGGAGACATCAAGCTGTGCGACTTCGGTGCGTCCGAGCAGTCAGTGGATCACCGCCCGTTGCGTTAGGCGAATCGTCTCATAAGCTGCTCGCCTCGCACTGCAGGAGTCGCGAGGACTATCCAGTTCGAGGGTGATCCGCTGAGCGACTATGTCGCGACGCGGTGGTATCGCCCTCCCGAGCAGGAGCTGCGGTGCGATAGACATCGTATGGGTCTGAGCGCGACCTTGTTGCTCACGACTGTCCACCGCCGGCTGTGTCCTCCTCCTCAACCAGTCTCGATCGGTACTCGTTCCTTGCCGATATGTGGAGCGTCGGCTGCGTTCTCATGGAGCTGCTGACGGGCAAGCCGCTCTTCCCAGGCAGCACGCAGATCGACCAGATGTGCGCGATGCTGGTTGATTAGCGAATGTGTGAGTGGGGTGAGCGTCGGACACGCTGACGAACGCCTTTGCCTCATCTCTGTTCTTCTCTCTCTCTCTTAACAGCAACCTCATCCAAGACGTGCTGGGGCCCCTGCCGCCTGCTTTGCAGCCTCGCATGCCCCGTGGGGCAGCTGTCGTGGCGGAGCCGACGAAGTCGCTGCGCGGGTTGCTCGGCACGCGGTCGCTGCCTGATGGAGCGCTCGACTTCCTCGCCAACCTGCTGCAGCTCGACCAAAAGAATCGCTTGTCGGCTGCAGCGGCGCTCAACCACCCGTTCTTGCGTCCGCTGCGCGACGCGGACATGAGAGAGCGGAAGAGCAGGCAGCTGGAGGAGAAGCGCAAGCAGCAGCGAGACTCGGCAACTGACTGCGACGACGGCATCGAGGAGGAGATCCCTGGCGAAGAGAGCAGCAGCCCCAGCGGTAGTAAACCTCCGGGGCGAGCTGAAGCGAAACATGACACGAAGGCGACGGTGGTGACGCCACACTGCAGCAGTGGCAGCTCGCCAAGCCACAAGAACGGACCGCGAGCGTCCAATTTCACAAACGGTTGCGCCGCCGCCGATACAAAGCGCAAGGAGGAGCATCATCGAGCAGGAGGCGGCGAACGATCCGTGGCCAAAGGTGCCGGCAACAACGGCACAGAGTGCGACGGAGACGACATCCAAGAGATCATCGAAATGGACGAGCACGGGTCCATCGGCACTCAGCAACGACTGTCGCCTGGGGCGAAGCAGAACCGAGGTGACGTCCCCAGTAGCACCAGTCGAGGCGGCGACTTCCACGCGACTTCATCCCCTCTTCACTCGAAGAACGCTCGCCGCCGCCACTCGATTGACGGCAAGGAAGTCGACCCGCTCGAGCAGCACGAGTGCTACGAGGACGACTTCGAAGAGTATCAATCGTAGCCACCGCAGTCGAGTGTTCGCACTCGTGTGTAGCTCTCTCTCTCTCTCTCTGTGTACGCACATCGGGAGACCCGCTACTTCGTTAGGCGCCATCTTCTGTCTGGTTTGCATCACGTTCGCTGTTGGAACCTCATCTCGTATCGCCGTTCTGGTGGTGGAGCCAAGCGAACGCAAACGTGAAGTCGGCACCTGCGCGCGTGTAGCGACACGAGCAACGAGCATCAGCGCTTCCCCAGTCAACGCAAGTGCATTCGAGTCACGACCAGGACGAAGCCACGCTCCTCCAAACGAACCCGAGCAAACGCACACACACACGAAGACGCACCGTAGTGGTAGAGCTGGAACTGCAGCAGCAGGATGACCCAGACCACGAGCTTGCTCTGTACGAGCTCGACCTGGTTCTCGAGCACAAAGCCGAGCTGGTAGAGCGGCAGGAAGCGCAGCCTACCCCAGTACATCGCGTTGAGCATGACGAAGGAGGCGAACTCGAGGCCGGTGTACAGCGTCACGTTCGCGAACAGCGACCAGAGAGAGCTGCCTGCGGCAGTGAAGCCGCTACTGTAGTCGTTGTCACCGCTAGCGCCGCTGTCGATGCTGGCGGAGTTAGTGGCGCTGGTGTCGGTGTACTGCGGGTGTGGGTAGTACTTGTCGCTCGGCATCGTCGAGCGAACTGCCGAGTAGACGATGTAGGTGAACGGGATGATGCACTCGACGTACTCGACCAGCATGACGCACTCGACGTGGAAGAGGTTCTGGAGCGTCTCGCGGAGCAGCGTGATGTCGTTCCGCTCGCTCGAGCTCAGCGATCGGAAGGTGTCGACGCTTGTCACCACGTTCACGGCGCTGGTGGTGGCGACTGGCACTGCTTCTCGAGACGGAGTCTCTTCATGCGGCTGGTTGCTCACAGACGACGTGGTGGCGATGGTCGACACCATGGATGGTGTCGCTTGTCGAACAGCAGCGGATGATCTGCCGTCTGGCTGCGGCACGACTCGCGCAAAGAGCTGCATGGACGGCTGCGAGCGAATCGCGTGCGCTGCCAGTGGCTCCCGCCGCTGTTCGCGTCCGCCACGCGCGAAGATGTCCTTCGCCTCCAGCGCCTCGAGGATCTTCGTGTCGCTTAGCGTGATCTTGTGAGGCAAACACGCGCGCAGATGGATGCTCTTCGCGCCGTCCCGGTGCGTGCTCTCCGCTGTACGACAGACGTAGAGTGCGAGCTCGAGGAAGTCCGAGTCGCGCGCGCGAGAACTGCGCTGCGCGATCTGCTCAACCAGGAGCCGCATCGCGTTGGCGCGCTTCATGATGCTGCGCATCTCCCAGAGCGACTGCGAGCAGTCCAGGCCGATGATCAGCACCATCGTGTGGACCGAGCTTGCATTCTGCATGCACGTCGTGAGGTACAGCATGTTGAAGACGTCGACGAGGAACACGACGGACTCGGGCAGGAAGTCTTCGAGGTGGACGAGAGCTCGCGCCATCATGTTCTTCATCGTGAGCTTGAAGACCTGGAGCCCGATGATCAGCGCGCTCTGACTCCACGGCGCCGCACACACGAACAGCGCGCTGTAGGCCGGGTACACAGCGAGGAGAACTCCAGCGTTGAAGATGAGTCGGAAGAACTGCTCGAGCTGCGTCTTCACGTCAGCGTCCATCGCGCTCGGTCGGATGCCCGTCACGGCGAGGATCGTGGTGCTGCTGACGATGCTCCCCACACCACCACCGAGGGCTATCAAGAAGGGAACTGGGAACACCGTGAGCTCCCCGACGACAGCAGCCAAGCCGATGTAAGTACTCGCCGCGATCAGACTGGCGAGCACACACTTGCTAGCCGTGAACCGGAGCTCTGGGATGAGGATATGTAGCTGCCACATCACCGCCGCGTTCATGATGGCTAGCGTCGTCCAGTAGCGCAACCAGAACCCCCAGTTCGCGACCGACCCGGTGCTCGGTGACTGGAGTGGGATGAGCTCGATGAGAAGTATGGTCGCGAGCGCTGGTAGCGGCGTCGCGATACACACACCCAGGATGCGAAGAACCGACGTCTCTCTGCAGTACAAGTCCAGCGCCATGAGCCGCTCGATCGAGTACTTCCCGCGGTGGCTGATCTGCACGCTGCGCCACGCGGCCCACGTCCTGCGTCGGAGTTCTCTCGCCCAACGCGCGCACCGCCGGCTGCTGAGACGCTTCGCCGACGCCTGTGCGTCAATTGCGGTTGTCGGGTGCGTCGCGTTCGCGAAGACGCCCATGCGGATGGCAGCGACACCAGACGTTGATCAGACTCTATTTGAATGAACCGTGTTCGTGGCACTCGACAAGCTCATGCGAAGACGGGAGCGGGGTTGTCGGAGCTCACACACACGGTGATCGAGACGTCGAACGCACGAATGAAAGTCTATGAAGCACCGCGACTTCCAAGCAGAGTACCCCCCTCCTCCTCAATCTCACGCTCCTCTCGAGTTCGCATACACCACGCGGCCATCAGATCGCCTTGAGCTTCTTCGCGACTGGTGACTTCGATGATCCCGTCGCGTTCGGCGGCGCATCCTCCGGCGTCGATGAGCTGCGGCTGGTGCCGTCGGGTGCCGCCGACGGTGCGGCTTGCGAGGCTCCAGCGCTGGTGCTCTTCGCGACCGAGCTTTTCTTCGCCTTCTTCCGCTGCTTGCGCTTCGAGAGCGCGACGTTCTGCGGCGCCATCTTGCTCGACGCCGCCAAGCCGCAGTCGCTGCTGCCAGCGACGCTCCCGCTCTTCACCGGCGTGCCCCCGCTGCACTTGATTTTCATCTCGGTGCGCCACGACAGCAGCGTCTCGCGGCGCTTCTCCTGCGCGAGGCTGTCCTTGAAGCCGCCGAGTCGCGCGACGAGCGCGTCCAGGAACTCCAGCACCGTCGCATCCTTCTTCGCGCTCCAGTTCGAGCAGCGGCTGTCGATCGCCAGCTTGACGATCCGCATCTTCTCTTGGAAGTCGGACACGGAGTACGCCCCCGCCTCCCACGTCCGCACGTCTCGGATCGCCGCTCGCACGCGGCGCCTGAGCTCGTCGGTCTCCTTCGTCGACAGCGGGAACGTCGCGCCAATGTACTTGCTCAAGCTGGCGTAGCTCCTGCTCACCGGCAACGCAGCAGTCAGTCAGCCACCGCCGCCAGCAGATCGCACAGACACACTCAACGACCGGACGCACTTGTCGAAGAGCGAGGCGGCGTCCGGGAACTTGGTCTGCAGCTCCTGGACCGCGTTGAGCGCCTTGAGCACCACGGCGCGCTTGGCGTTCGGCTTGGCCTTCACGAGGACGCTCACGTGGACCGCGGCGAGGTGCGCGAGCGCGTCGACCGCTTCGTCCGCCTCGACCTTGTCGGCGCCTTCAAGTTTCTTCACGACCGCCGCTGTCTTGCTCGCGAGCGCCGCCTGGCCCAGCACGCGCTCGCCCACCTTGCGCTTCTGCACCTGCGCGGCGCACTCGAGCGCGGCGTCGATCGCCCGGCCCAAGCCGGACTTGCGCTGGATGTCGCGGAACTCGAAGACGAACTTCTTGGACGCCGCCGTCGGCGGCTCCGAGGCGGACGCCACCGAGAGCCTGCGCTTGCGCGAGGGCGGCATTTCGACCACGAGGCTCAGGTCGATGACGTTCGCAGAGGAGGAGGAGACAGCAGCGGGCACCTCGGCGTCCTCGTCGTCGGACGAGAGCAGCTGCAGGACGGCGCCGGGCTCCTCGCGCTTGAGTGGCGGCTGATGGTGCGCGCCGCGCGCCACGTGGTCCAGCGAGATGCAGAGCTGCAGCCGCAGCGACTCGATGTGCTCGAGATGCAGCAGCAGCGCGGCGTCGGCGGGCGACGCGGCCGCCGCGAGGCTGCTGGCCGCGCGCTGCACCTCCTCGGCGCGCTGCGCGGCCGCCAGCGTCTGCTGCAGCAGCTCGAAGGTACGCTGCAGCTCCTGCTGGAGCGCGTCGCGGCAGTACCCGCGCAGCTGCTGCGGGTCCAGGCGCGAGAGGATCACGTCCATCCGACCGAGACGCGGCGTGTGTGTCGAAATGCGTGGCGTTAGTCGTCGAGGGCTTATTTGCGGCCGATTTCCTACTTTAATCAAGACTGAATGCGCAAATAGGAAAACACAGTGCGTAATGATCTGTGATGTCGAACAGACCTAACACAGGTGTAGCTTCTTCACGAGCTCCTTGAGCTTCTTGCGCCGAATTGCTCGAGGACGCTTGGGCTCGATTTTGTAGGTGATGTCTTGAAGAGCGAAGAAGAGCTCGTGCGCATCAGCGTCAGCCTTTGGGTCCCAATACGCGGTGCCCTTCCCGAGAGCGTTCTGGAGAGATTTAAACACTTGGTCGAACGCGTCCACCTCGACGTGCTCAATGTCATTCCAGGACGCCACTTCCTCGATCCTTTTCTTCAAGGCATCACGAACACCTTGTGGCGTAGTGCCCAAGTTCTTGGATTGGATGTACTGCACGAGCTGCTTGAGCGGACTGTCGAGGGCATTCGGGACAACGTCAGTTGAGTTCACACATCTTCGAGACGCCCAACCACGTACCTCTCCATGGCGCTCTGCAGCAGAGGACACACTTTACTGCACTGCTTCAAGCAGGCCATCAGTTCCGAGCACGCTCCTTGGGTCGCGTCGAACTTCCGCGTTGTGATGACGCCGACAACGGCGGTGACAGCTTTCGCCAGCTTCGCTCGCTTGCGTTTGTTGATAATGCTCGTGTTCGCTGACATCTCCTTGGTCAGCTCTGCCAAGCGGCCGAGCGCGTCGTTCAGACCGTTTTGATCGAGCAGGGTCGGAACGTGGACGGCGTTGATGAATCTGCCAAGCAACGCGTCACACTGGTCCACCGCTGAAGTGTGTCTTGGCCGGCTGCAAGCGGTGAATTGCTGGATGCAGCAGGAGTCCTGCTCCTGGCTGCCGTCTGCTGTCTTCGAGACGCCAGCGCAGGACGGAGAGATGGACGAGTTGCTCAAGTACTTCGTAAGTTGGTCAAGTGGACTGTGGAAGCATTCAGGGACTTCGTCAGACCTCGCAATCCCTCCTCTGACCCCAACGAGCCCTGCAACGTACCTTGCCAGCGGCTGCTGCAACAACGGATACGTTCCCACACACGCCTGCAAACTGGCTGCCAATCGGCGGGACTGCACTCCTCGACGCGCGTTGAATGGCTGAGTCGTGATGGCGTCGACAGCGGTGACAACGCAATCTGCCAGGGTCTCTTTCCGTTGGCCACTGACCCATCGCTTCCGGTCCGAGTCGGGAGTGTCGGCTGCGATCTTGTGGAGTAGTGTGGCCAGCAGATACAGCGTCTCGTCCAGTGACCTGGGGCGATATTGCGGTTCGTCCACTGTCCACGATTGGGTGAGAGTCCAAGCGGCCCAGAAGCAGCTCTCAAGCAGAGACTCCCACGTGCTCGTCGCGTGCTCGGGCTGCAAAGGCTTGCCAGACTTGCTCGACAGCTGCCGAGAGCGTGCGTCGTGCTCCCCATCATCGATCGCAGCCTCCAGCTTCAGCAGCACGTCGATGCGCGCGTGGCATCTGTGCGTTCACAGCCACGACATCCATACAAACAGAAGTGTGCGCAGACGACACAGCAACAACCCAC
>JAASGM010000800.1:0-13034 GCA_023334215.1 Globisporangium cystogenes
CTTGACGAGCCAGACTTCCGCGAACGCACCGCTGCCGATCTTCTTGATGTCTTGGATGTCTTCGGCTCGCACGGCGAGCGACAGCAGCTCCTGGTCGGTCCAGAGCGAGGTGCCGCCGCCATGCGCGGTGTTCCCAGTGCCATTCGTTGCGGTGCCGCTTGCGCCAGTGTTGCTGCCGTCGTTGCTGTTCTTCGCACGCGACCGGCGGCGGCGCCACACCAGCAGCACCACGATCACGACGACTATGACCGCAGCGGAGGCTCCGATCGCGATCGGGACAGTCGACGTGCTGGAACTCTTGATCGCTGTTGTCGACGAGATGATGCGCGGGCTGCTGTGGATCGTGTCGAGCTTCAGCCCGCCGGAGATGCACACCGTGACGGCCAACCGCTCGAACGTGTACTTCTGGTCCTCCGCGCACGTCGTGAGCAGACTCGTGTTGGAGATCGTGAACTCGTCCAGGTAGCTCAGGTAGTTTGCCTGCTCGTTCGTGAACGCGATGTTGCGCATGTTCGTGTTGCCGCCGAGGTGCCTGTCGAGTACGAAGAACGCTGTGAGCCGGGGACTCCTCGAGAGCGCTAACGACAAGTCCGATGCACTCACAGAGCAGCGAGATTCGCGTGCGTAAAGATCGCGGCGGGGAACTCCCTCAGCTTGTTGTTCTCGAGGTGCCTGGGAAGTGCAAGCGGGAGCTCAGCGCGTCACACTCACAAGTTACTGCAGTTGGAGGACGTATGAGCGACAAGTGCGACGTACAAGCGTGCGAGGTTCGGGATGCTCGCGTTGAAGACGGTGATGTTGTTCGACGAGAGCTTGCTGCGTGTAACGTAGGGAGAGCGGTCTGTCAGTTGCTGGGAGCAGCCCGCGTCTCGCGTCGCATCACCAGACACGTACAGGGTCCTCAGCTGCGAGTGAGTCTGGAGGCTAGCTGGGAGGCTCTCGAGCAGGTTGAACCCGAGATCTCTGAGCGAGCAGCAGCACACAAGCAGCCCGTGAGTTACGACACATCTTCGACGCAAGGTGACTGCCATCGACGCACAAGTACGTGAGCTTCGGGTACTCGGCGCTGAAGAGCGAGAGCTGACTGACGTTGACGGAGCTATCAGACGACATGACGAGAAGAGTGTTAACGAACCAACGGGAGCGAGAGTCGCAGATGGAAGCAGCGACGCACAGCGCGAGCAGCCCGGGCATCGAGTGATCTGCCGTCACTTGCTCGATGTTGTTGTACGGCAGGTGCCTGTGTAGCTACCGTGTAAGCGCGCGCAGTGTGTCCACGCAGCTCACTTTGGCAGCGTCCACGCACAGATTCTGCAGCGCCGAGTACTTGGTCACTGCAGACGGGAACGCCGTGAGCGCGACGTTCGTGAGCTGCAGCGTCTTGATGTTCGTCGGGAGATTGGCGAGGAAGTTGGTTCCGTTGGTATGCGCGTTCAGGTTCACGTTCGTGAGCGTGAAGCTCGTGACCTGCGGGTTCCCTTCGAGGATCTCCTCGACGATCTCGACGTTCGACAGCACGCCCTTCCTGCCGGCGTTGAACGTGCTGCCTCCCTGAATGGACCTGCGCTCGCAGCAGAAGACAGCGAGAAGAGTTCGTCGACTCAGTCCAGGGATGAGTCGAGCGCGGAGGCAGGGTACTTCTCGCAACAACGTACACTGTCGAGCTCACGGTGTCGAGCTGGTAGATCTTTGTGACCATCGAGCCGTTCCATGACGGGTACGTCTTCGTGTCGTCCAAACCCGAGCCGAAGAGCTCGAAGCCCGGAGGCGACCCCGACTTGAGCGCCACGCCCGTGGCCGAGTCGAACGAGATGAGGAAGTAGAGCGGGTCGTTCGCGATGATGCTGTCGCTGCCCGGCGCCATGCAAGCGGGTGTCTGGCGGCAGTGGCCACCGCACGACTTGAACGCGAGGCCGCCTTCAAAGATGAACGGGCAGGCAGCGGAGACCACGGTCGGGCTGAGGATCATCGCGGCGCTCAGCGCGCCGATGTTTGTCGCGAAGCGGAGGTGCATCGCGCCAGAGTCACTTGGAGCCGCTTGGGTATTCGAGGGCAGAATCACGAGTGTGACGAGCAGCGAGCGAGGGAGGGCAGAAGCACGCAAAAGCCGTGGAGCGAACGAGTGGTCGCCCAGCTTCACTTTGTCCGAGTGGTACACAGAATCCAGGGATCGATCAAGTTGCAAGTTACAGGAGTTCAGCCACCGCATGCTCCCCTACGTCCACCACATGTACGCACCGCTTGTCACCGCTGCTATATGAGAGCCCTCCGAACGGTTGGTTCGGTGCGCGGTGCGAGTCAATGCCCGGGTCGTTCTTAGGAGAGAGAGAGAGAGAGAGAAAGAGAGAGAGAGAGTGAGTGAGCGTGTGAACTGCAACACACATGCGCTTGGGAGGTGGAGCAGCTGATGCTGTAGAGTGCGTTGAAGTGCGAATGCTAAGCTGTGGAGCGTACCCAACTGTCCGCCGCTGAGACCACAAGTTGCCAGGCGCACGGAAGCACCCGACACGACGCAACACCTGTTCACCGCCTTCGACACAGTTGGTGATTTCCACGTCGTCGAGCCTTGGGACTGAACTTGTTCGTACTGCGGTGGAGCGGCTGAAGGACAGGATGAAGTGGAGGAAAGAACTCCAGCGAGTCTCGCTCCACGCGTTCGGTTCGCTGTGTTTCGTGGCCACATCCGAGGATTCGCGCCGACGACCTCGGCAGCGCTTATTGGCAAGCGTTCATGCCGACAACACACGAGGCACTGGCCTGCGCCGTGGGAACAGCATCTGAGACCGAGTCCTTCCTGTTGAGTCTGCTGAAGAACGATTTGTGTGTTGCTTGCAACCGTACACAATCATGACGGTTATATCGTGATTTACACATGAACTACGTGATTTATATCGAATTTCCTCTATTTATATCGTGATTAAGTCGTTTCGTATGTGGTCCACACAGCTGCGCTCCTCGCGACCATTTGAAGCGCCATTCGCTGATCTTCGCCGCCGCCGCAAGAAGCACCGAGCAGCCGCCGACGACGACGATGGCCGACGACGCACCTGCAGGTGGGCTGCTGTATCCTTTCTCGCCGCGCGCGAGTGCTGCTGACTCGGGTTCGCTACCGCAGAGTTCGAGGCGGAGGTGGTGGCCGACGCCGCCGCTGCCGCGCCGGAGCCAACGGAGAGCAAGGTACACAGCCCTCCGCTCGCCTGATGCACCGCAGTGAACAACGCAGGCCTCCAACAGTGCTCCGCTCATTGCAGGAGGCGGAGAGCGAGACGCCGAGCGGCGGGGATGACGCCAAGGGCGAGGGCGAGAAGGCCGAGAGCAAGGGCGAGGCCGAGAGCGCCGGTGACGCGAGCGAGCCGCCGGCTGCTGCAGCGGACGCCAAGGGCGGCGACGACGAGGCCAAGAGCGCCGTGAAGGCCGCCGAGAACGTGCAAGCGAAGGTCGAGGTGCAGGGGCTGCCGATCCGCGCGTACTTGGACCAGACGGTCGTGCCGATCCTGCTGCAGGGCATGTCGGCGCTCGTGAAGGAGCGGCCGGCGAACCCGATCGAGTGGCTCGCCGCGTACCTCATCAAGAACAACCCGCAGGGCCCGAGCGCCAACGGCTAACGCGTCCTCAGAGCAGTAAGTTAAGCGCAGGTGACGACCGACGAGAGCGAGCGAGCGAGAGAGAGAGAGAGAGAGAGAGATCCCCGCGCGAGAAGACGCGCGATGGAACTGGAGGCCAGCGAATGCATCACACACGACCGCTTGTTTCTGTATCTTGTCGTGACGCGAGCGCGTCGCTGCTGAGGCAGCTGGTTACTCGCCCCGGCCGCCACCGCCGCGTCCGCCGCGGCCACCTGGAGGACCTCCTCCCGCTCGCCCGCCGCGGAAGCCGCCGCCGCCGCGACCGCCACCACCGCCGCGTCCGCCTCGTCCGCCGTCGCCACGGCCGCCTCCGTAGCCTCCCCGACCGCCGCCAGGCCCGTCACCGCGACCACCACGTCCACCGCGACCACCACGCGAGCTGTCGCCTCGACCGCCGACGCCGCTGCGGCCGCCGCGACCGCGGCCCCGGCTCGCCTGGCGGTCCCGCTTGGAGAAGTCGTCTTCCGGCACCAAGTCGAGGATCTGAGCCCACGAAGCGAGCGATAGACACGTGAGTCACCATCACTCCCGGCGCGTGCGTACACGCTGGCTGGACACACGCACGTCGTTGGGCACGCGGATGTACTTGATCGTGTTGCCGCGGATGTAGCACTCGGGCATCTTCCAGAAGCGGTCGCCGTCCTTGGACGTGCAGATGACGTCGCGCAGGTTGACGTTCATCCACGTGTCGCAGTTCACCAGATGCCCGTTGTACGTGTCGCCGTTCTTGAGCTCCACGAGCTGCTCGAGCACGTAAGAAGCAAGAAGAGGGCGTCAGCACGCTGAACGGAGCTCTCGTCGTCGTCGTTTTCGCGAGCTCGCACCATCGGGTGGCCCTGCGCCGTCTTGAGCAGCGAGAGCGGCAGCTGGCGCGATGAGAGACAGAGAAGGCGTCAGCAGCACGTAGCGAGCGAGCGAGAGGGGGAAGGCGCCGTCCTTCCCAGCCACAGACGCGCGCACGCACGCACCATCGTGAGCTCCTCGGCTGCGTGCTTGCGAGTGTCGGATATTCGCCAAGTGCTCGAGTGTGTGGCGCACACTAAAAATGGTGTGTCCCACACGTGGTAAGTTGTGCCAGAATTCGACTCTTGGTTGGAGTTGACATACAAATCTCCACATAGTATCTGATGACAAGTCGAATGTTGCGTCGCCGACTGGTCGGTTCCAGTCACAGTTTCAAAAGAGGCGCAGAAAGCAGCAAGGACGAGGTGAGCAAGGGAGTGTGCGGGGAGGAGGAGGAGGCGAGCGTGACGACAGCGGCGGCGCATGCGCAGCCTTCCTCCATGTCTGCAAGTGTGTGTGGTTACGCGCGGGTTACGCGTGGGGTTACGCGCATGCCGACTGCGAACGCAGCGCACAGGCGCTCGTCGCGCGTGGGTTGATCGCCATCGTGTGGATCCCGTTGGCTCACGCGCACGCTCACTCACCTGCGGCGCCTGCAGCCCAGCAGCAGACATGTCGGACGAGATCCCGAACGACGCGAACAACGCCGGCGAGGACAAGAAGAAGGCCGAGGCCATCACGATCCGTGTGAAGGACCAGGTGCGTGCACGGGCGGCTCGATGGCGCTGGTGGTGGGTCACCTCCTCCCCCACGATCGTAACGCTTGCGACGGCTGCTGCGCTTGTGCCAGTCGGGCGAGGAGACGTTCTTCAAGGTCAAGCCGAACACCAAGATGGACAAGATCTTCAGCGCCTACGCGCAGCGCAAGGGCGTCCAGGTGACGGCGCTGCGCTTCCTGCTCGACGGCACGCGCATCAGCGGCGACCAGACGCCCAAGATGGTGCGTGTGCTGGTGTCGTCTATCGACTGTCGTCTGCTTCGCACTGACCGTCATTCTCTCGCGTCGTCGTTCCTCGCAGCTGGAGCTCGAAGACCAGGACCAGATCGACTGCGCGCTCGAGCAGGTCGGCGGGTTCTAAGCGCCTCACTCTGTGCAGCTTCCGGCGCGTGCGGCTCCTGAAGGAGGAGGAAGGAAGAGGACGCTGGAGCGCGCACGTGAGTCGAGTCCGTCCGTTCGCTCGCTCGCTCGTCTCGTCTCGCTGTCCGTCGGCCCGTCCGACCGAACGAGGCCACGCGATCGACGCAATGGAACCTTCAGTTTGGTGGTTGCGTGTGTGCGATGGTTGCGGTGGTTGCGAGCGTGGGTGGAAGCGAGGAACAAAGCTGGTCACTTCATGTACGGGTGCTTGCGGAACCACGACGGCGGGTCCACGGGGATCGTCACGAGGTCCGTGTCGAAGAGCTCGATGAACTGCTCGTTCTGGAGCCGCACCTTGCTGCCGGCGAAGCGCCGGTACTCCTCGAAGATGGACGACAGGTGCCACTGCTGGATCTTGCGCAGGCAGCCCACGACCGCGCCTGGTGGGCAGTGGGCAGTGAGCGTCATTCTACACTATACACACACGCACACATGTAGCAACAGACACGGGAAGAGCGCACCGGTGCGGTCGCGGCCGAGGTGGCACGTGATGTAGAGCGGGTAGTTGGCGCGGTCGAGGATGATGTCGAGCGCCGCGAGCACGGTCTCCTCGGAGAGCGGCTCCCAGGCCTTGCGGCGGCTCTCCATGCGCGTGTTGCCGCCGAGGTACACGAGCGAGATCTCCTGCTCCTCGACGAAGCTCTGGAACTGCGGGTTGGGCTCCTCGAGCGCCAGGTACACGATCGTCTTGAGCTTGAGGCGCTCGAGGAAGGGGAAGTTGAGCTCGTTCGGCTGCCCGGACCGGTACAGGTCCTCCTCCACCATGCCATAGTTCACCGGCGGGATGAAGTACGACATGCTCGCTGCCGTCGCTCGCTCGCGCCGCCGCCGCTCCTCCTGCTGCTCGAGTAGCTCCTCGTTCCTCCCCCAAGTGCCTGTTTCTAAGCCGTTTGTTACTAAACCAAAATGATTTCGTCAAGGAATTTTTCACTGATTGCCACAGAAACTCCCTTTATATTAAAACTAACTAGGAACGGCGCTGCTCGCTCGCTCGCTGCGGCTCATGCAGCCACCGCCGACGCGTCACTGCCGCCGTCCTCGTCGGCGCCGCCGCGGCCGTCGCTCGAGACGTGGTGCAGCTTGGGCATCATGCCGCCGGCCACCGCCGCCTGGATGATGCAGTGCACGCCGCGCGCGCTCAGGAAGTTGTCCTCGAGCCCGAGGAAGCGCATCTGCGGGCAGAGCGCACTCGAGAGCAGCTCGACCACGGGCGCGACGCTGTTGTCCGTGATGATGTTGCCGCCCATGCATAAATACTTGAGGCGCGGGCAGCGGCCGGCCGCGAGCGCCGCCATCACGCGCTTGAGCCCCGACTCGCCGATGTAGTTGCGCCGGATGTCGAGCCGCGCGAGCCGGGGCAGCGAGCCCACGCGCAGCAGCCACGCGACGTCGACCGTGCCCACGTCCGAGAAGCCGTTGCCGCCGAGCAGCAGGTCCTCGAGCGCCGGGCACGAGCCCTTCACGAGCGCCGCGCAGAGCAGGTGCAGCGCGTTGCCCCGGCACGTGTTCGTGAACACCGACACGAGCCGCAGGCTCGTGAGCCGCCGGCACGCGCCGAGCTCGATGGCCTCGGCGAGCTGCTTGACCACGTCCTCGCCGGCGTTGTCGTGCGAGATGTCGAGCTCCGAGCAGCCCCACGCGTGGAGCGACGGCCCGGCCTCGTGCGCCACGTCGCACGGCTTGGCCGCGTTGTAGATGTTGAGCCGCGCGAGGTTGGCGAAGCGCAGCAGCAGCGACGCCGACGCGCCGTCGAACGCGCGCTGCATCGCGCGCACCTCGACGTCCAGCGAGAAGACGCACGCCGGCAGCACGCGCGCCGCGAACTGGTTCACGCTCAGGCTCCGGATCGTGTCCACGCCCGGCAGGAACGCGTAGATCTGGCGCAGCACGTCCTCGTTCGTGAGGAAGAACGACGACGCGTCGGGCTCGCCCGTCAATTGCGGCTGCTGGTGGTGGGGCGGGCGCTGCTGCTGCTGCGGCGGCCGCGCCGTGTGCTGGAAGTGGTGGTACGACTGCGCGCCTTCGACGAACGTCGTCTCGAACGAGCAGAAGCCCGAGGTGGCCGGCGCCGCCGGCGCGTGCCGCGGGCGCTTGATGAGCAGCCGCGAGACGCCGAACGGCGTGCTGGCCGGCGGCTTGAGCTTGCGCTTGCCGAGCGCCTTGGCGCCGCTCTCGAGCGCCGCGCGGCGCGACACGGCCGCCTCGTGGAAGCTCAGCGACACGAGCGACTGCAGGCGCCGCCGCAGCGTGTTGAGGTCGCGGTACTCGTTGAACGACGCGGCGCGCGAGTAGAGCGACAGCTCGATGCGCTTGGCGAGCGACGGCGTGCGGTCGCCGGCCGCGTCGGCGCCGGCGCCGAGCCCCGCGGTGTTCAGGCGCTTGCTGCGCGTCATCGCGATGATGCGCTGCACCATGAGGCGGCGCTCCGGCAGGTCCGCGGGCGACTGCCAGTGCGTCAGGTCGGCCGTGTAGCGCTCCGGTAGCAGCCCCGGCTGCAGCGGCACGTGGTGCGACGCGCCAGCGCGCATCGCGGTGGCCTGCGAGCGCGCGACGCCGCTGTTGTTGCTGTTGCGGTTGCTGCTGGTAGTGGAACTGCGGCTGCTGCTTGGGGTGGGCGGCGCCGGCTGCTCCGTGTCGACGCTGAGGTTCGCCCAGGGCGTGCGGCGGTCGCCCGCGCCGGAGCCCACGGCGTCCGCCGTCATGGGCGTGGCGGCGTCGATGCGCGCGACCGCCGCCTTGGCGACGAGGCGCGCGGTCGAGGGCGTGAGCGCCCCCTGGCCGGCCGACGAGATCTCCCGCGGGCTGCTGAGCATCGCTGCTGCTGCTGCTGCGTGTGTGGGAAGCGGGCGAGGAATCGGAAAGTGGCGCAAGAGCGCGGCGGCGGCTGCTCTCGGGCTCTCAGAGATTGGGGATGTGATGCGCTGGTCACGCGCAGCGGGCGGGCGGGCGAGAAGAGGCGAGAAAAGCGGATGGTTCGCGGATCGCGCGCCGGTCTTCCGGTCTTCGTGCGATCGCGGCAGCCAGCCAGCTGCGTCTCTTGCGTGGGTCGGTTGGTCGGTTGGTCTCTTGGTTTGATGCGGCGGGCGGTCAATCTTGACGGCTCCGTCAACGTGCGGAGGAGGCAGCGAGTCGGCGAGTGTCGGCCATCTTGTTGCGGCTTTTACGAGCTCCCCTGACACCTTCAGCAACAAGCGCTTGGCTTGCTTGCTCTATAACGGCAGGGTCGCCTTTAACGTGCGAGACGGCGCGGGTGGCGCTATCTTCAGCGCGACCATACAAACGCCCAGTGAAATTGGCAGAAAAAGCGAAAAGCGCGGAAAAGGGGTAAGTAACAGCCAACTGCCGGGAAGCGATTTCGCTTTTTCACACTTGCGCGCACTATGCCGCATAGCGGACGCGAGCCAAAGGCGCTGTCAGCAGTCGCTGGCGCGAGGATCGAGGATCCCAACGCTTCGAGTCATGCTCGCTTCTTCATGGCCGCCAGCCTCCTGAACTGCTTTCGCTCGTTGTCCATGGCGTCCACGTGTGTGTGTGTGTGTTACGTCGAGCGCAAAGCGGTGCAAACTGTAGCGGATGGCGGTGATCGCGCCTCGAGGGTTCGCTTGCCGTAAAGGCACACCTGTTCGCCTGCCTGCTGGCGAGGAGGATATCACCCGCAAGCGTGTGCACCCGCCCAGATGGCTGCAGCTCATGACGACGTCGCCGCCGAGCTTTTCACACCGCCGTCCGTCACGAGCAGCTCCCGACGGACGCTCCACGGAGCTCCAGGCCGCCGATGTGGTGCGGTGTGTGTGGCCAGCAAGCGCTCGAGACTCGAGTTTGAAGGCACCTGAGGCGCGCTCAGCTGGCTGGCGGCGGCGTCGGGCTTCCGCGCATCAGCCGCCGCGCAACAGCTGGCGCGCATGTGCAGCTGGAGGTGGTCGCCCCCTTCTCCTCGATTCGCGGCAGCGAAGCAGCGCGATCCCGATGCTCCTCGATGCTGCTCGATGCTCCTCGATCGATCCGACAGAGAGCGCTCCACGTTTCACGCCGCTCGTGAACGCGCCGCGAACGAGACCGGAAGCAGCGGGATAAGATCTGAGATAGCGAATCCACCTCTGCACATTGCGACGAGGTCTGAAGGTGTCGACATCGGTCACGTAAAGAAGGCCGCGCGATCCGATCCATGAGCTGAATCCCGCAAAGAGTGTCATGCTCGCTTGCTCCTGCGGCACCACCGCCTTCGCCAAGTCGACGCCGCTTCTTGGCGATCGCTCTCGCGTAGCATTTCCCCCCGTGAAGCAAGCACCACACATGCACCACACACCACGGAGAACGCCCCGCCCTCTTCCGCTGCAGTACGAACGCAGCACCGCTGGCGTCACTGCCGCGTTCGATTCGAGTGAATTTTTCGTGCGCGAGGTCCCACTGCTGCCGGTCACCTCGGACACTGGCCGTGTCGAGGCAAAACACGTTTGCATGTACACCACGTATACCAATGTATCACCAACCAGAACGCACGCGTGTTGGTTCAGATCGACTCGCTGCTCGCATCCGACAGCAGCCCGCGCTTCTTGAGCGTGCGCAGCTTGTACGCGACCTCGAGCGCCGTCGGCCGCTTCGCCGGCTCGAGCGAAAAGCAGCGCGTCGCGATCTCCGCGATCTCCGCCGGACACGCCTCCCCGAGACGCGGCACCGCGTCGCCGACCGACACGAGTCGCAGCAGCGCGACCTCCACGATCTCCTTGCCGCTCGCGGTCCGCAGATCCGAGTACGGGATCTGGTGCGTGTCGAGCTCCGAGAGCACGGCGCCGAACGAGAAGATGTCGGCAGGCGTACCATAGGTACCGTCGCCCGTGATCACCTCCGGCGCGAGCCACCGACCCGTGCCCACGCCCTCCGTCATCGTGCCCTCTTGCGACTGCGCGCGCGAGACGCCAAAGTCCGTCAGCTTGGCGCGCATGTCGGCGTTCAGCAGCACGTTGCGCGACTTGAGGTCGCGGTGCACGAGCGGCGGGTTGAACGAGTGGACGTACACGAGCGCCTCGGCGATGTCGATCGCGATCTGGAGCTTCTCCACCGTCCACTCGTGCGCCGTGTCTGGCGCTGTCAGGTAGTTTCGCAAGTCGCCGTTGTCCATGTACTCGAAGAGCGCCTGGAGGTCGGTCTCTTTCGTCCACGCCGCTCCCTGCAGCTCGACGATGTTCGGGTGTTTGAGCGCCGACACGAGCTTGATCTCCTCCACGAACGCCTGGGTCTTCGCTCGCGTCACCACGTCGCTCCGAAGCCGCTTGGACGCCTTGAGCTCCGAGTCGCAGAACCTGACGAGCCACACGTCGGCGAACGCGCCGGTGCCGATCAGCTTGACGTCCTTGATGTCTGCGACTGCCACCTTGACAGCGAGCAGCACGTCGTCCTCCCACAGCGACGTGACATCGGCGCGCACCCGGCTGCTCGCTTCCTCGTCGAAAGTCTCGGTTTCGCTCACGTTCTTCTTCCCGCCTGTCGAGGAGCGCCGCCGTCTCTCGAGGAAGAGGAAGCCGAGGGCGACGAGGACGATCAAGACCACCGCGACCCCGATCACCGCAGACATCGGCATACCCGAGGACGCCTCGACCGTCGCAGTCGACGTTGGCGCCGGGGAAGGGACGTCGGTCGGAGTTGTGGTGCTCGAGTTCGGTGCTGGTGCGACGATGCGCGGACTGCTCATGATCGTCGTCTTGTTCAAGCCGCCCTTGATGCAGACTGTGAACTGGTGCGTGATGAACTTGAACTGCTGAGCCTCGCCGCAGTCAGTCCGCAAGCTCGTGGTCGAGATCGTGAACTTGGACATGGTGTTGAGGAAGTTTGCCTGCTCGTTCGTGAACTCCAACTCCTCGATCTGCGGGTTGAGGTCGATGAGCCTGCAGCGGAAGGAGACGAAGACGTGGAGTGAGTACGAGAGCCGGCGGCTCGAAGTCTCTAAGTCTCCCTACTTCGCGACGTACAGCGTGCGCAGCTTCGAGTGGCTGAAGATCACGGCCGGGAACGCGGTGAGGCCGTTCTCCATCAGATCGCTGCAGCCCAACCATACGAGAGTCAGGACACGCGGTAGCTCGGCGAGCAGGAGCAGCAACGGCCTGGCACGCACAGGTACTCGAGGTCGGGGAAGTAGGTGTCGTACGCCGCCAGGTTGTTGCCGAACAGCGTGCTGTTCGTACGAGGCCAGCAGAACATCGCGTCAGTTCGCGTTGCGTCTAACAGCGAGTGACGAACGCGGACATACAGTGTTGTGATGCTGCTCGGAGCGCTGGTCGAGTTGAACACGCGGACAGAGTTCCCGCCGAGATGCCTGGAGGCGCGCGACGGCAAGGCGGACGTGAGCTGCTGTCGTATCGTAACGAGGCAGAGAAACTCCACCGCTCACGCACAGCTCCTTGAGCAGCGAGTGTTTGCGAAGCACTTCCGGGACGCTCTGCAGTTCGTTGTACGCGAGGTCTCTGCCCACGTTCCAGCCAAGCAGGTGACGTCAGCGCCTGTACACGAACGGCGGAACTGTACTTGCGCGTACAAGGTTGTCAGCTTCGGGTACACTGCAGCGAAGCTCGTGACCTTGTTGGTGAACAGGTACCTGGGAGCACAAGCCGGTTAGTTCAGCGTACGCTCTGCAAGAGCGCAAGAACCAGAGCGTCAGAGACGCACAAGCGCGTGATGTCGGGCATCGAGTGATCTGCGGTCACTTGCTCGATGTCGTTGAGCGATAAGTCCCTGCGAGAGGCCGTTAGTTCCCATCCAGCACGCTGTCTTCCTGCTTGTATGCGAACGCCACTCACAATGACCGGAGCACCTTGAGCTTCGTCAGCGCCGCTGGGAACTCTCTGGTCAGCGTGTTCCGGAGGTCGAGCGTCTGCAGGTCGGTCGGCAGGTTCGCCGCGATGTCGCCGATCGAGGCTGTGAGGTTCAGGTTTCCTAGCACCAGCCACGTGACCTGCGGCTGGTTCGCGAGGAACTTGGGGTCGAGGTCGACGGTCGCCACGAAGCCCTTGGTCATCGCCGTGCGGCTGGCTCCGCCCAGGAGCGACCTGCGCGATGCGTCCGACCATTCGACATCAGCGGGTACAGCGCATCCAACCGATAGTACAGTAGTCACATGATGCGGCCGTACACAGTCGTGGTCGTCTTGAAGAGGTCGAGCGGCTCAATACGCTTTAGCTGGCTGTTGTTCGCCCACGCGTGCATGTCGGTGTCGATCACGCCGGGCGTCTCAGGGACGACATTCGGGTACGCAAGCCTGGCGCTCGCGAGCGCCGCCGACGTGGCCGCGTCGAAGGGGATGAGGAAGTTGAACGCGCCGTAGCGCGTGGGCGTCGACTTGTCGATCACGAAGCAGCGGCAGTCGGCGCCAGAGCCGGCGGCGCTCGTGGCGTTGGCGTCGCGCATGCACGGGAGGTGGGGGCCGCACGCGCCGC
>JAASGM010000801.1:0-13031 GCA_023334215.1 Globisporangium cystogenes
AGCTCAAATTATATCTCCAAAGAGAGCGCAACGCGCTCTATCATCTATAAAAAAATCACGCTCGCAAACGCATTATTGAAGAAAAAATCGATAGTTTTCTGGGTTTTTTACCCTGTCCCTATCTTTTTGACGCGCACTGTACTAGTGAGTGCTAATATCACTTATTGCTACTTTTCGGGAACATAATCATGTTACTTTTCAAAGTTACATCGCTGACGTTGACACTTCCTGAAAATCTCAACCTCCCGAGCCCGTGTCGCCACCTTCATGACCGTGACGACCACCAAGCTGCGCGTGCTGTGCCTGCACGGCTGGCGCACGAACGCCCGGATCCTGCAGATGCAGGCCGAGGGGCTGCGCCGCGCGCTGGGCGGCACCGCCGAGCTGCACTTCCTCGACGCGCCGTTCCTCGCCACCGGACCGGCGCAGGAGATCGTGCAAACATTCTACGAGAAGGAGGCGCCGTTCTTCCAGTGGTGGGACGCCATCAAGCGCGAGGACGCCGACGCCGACGTCGACACCAACACGGACGGCGCGCGCGCGCGCAGCGTGTACAGCTACGAGGGGCTCGAGCACACGCTCGACTTCCTGGTCGGGCAGATCCACCGGCTTGGGCCGATCGACGTGCTGCTCGGCTTCTCGCAGGGTGCGGCGGTCGTGACCATCATGAACGCACACTACGCCAAGACGTACGGCACGGCGCCGCCCTGGCGCGCGTGCGTGCTCGTCGCGGGCTTCGAGCCGCGCGCCGTGGAGACCAAGCACCTGCTCGAGGACGCGTTCGGCAACCGCGTGCAGCTCGACATCCCGTCGATTCACGTCATCGGCTCGGCGGACCCCATGGCGCCGAGCTCCGAGAAGCTCTTCGAGCGCTACGCGGGCGCCGAGAAGGGGCTCAAGAAGTTCAAGTTCGAGCACGAGGAGGGTCACAAGTTCCCCTCGCCGAGCCGCCACAAGGCGCTGTACGCGGACATCGCGACGGCGCTCGTGGACATCGCGGGCTCCCGACGGCCGTTCTAGTCGGGCGTGTAGACTACGTGTACAGGAACAGCTGGACCCATTAGAGCTGCGTGCGGAGCTCCTCGCGTCTTGCATGCGTGGGTGGTTCGCGCACTCACTGCCTACGACTCGCTCTCGGCGAGCAGCTTGGCGTGTGTCTCGTAGAGTCCCTTGAAGTACTTGGCCGTCTTCACGCGCAGCTCCGCCGTCGCGTCCTCGTCGCAGACTGCGCCGCACACACACACACAGTCGCCAAGTCAGCAGCAGCAGCCGCGCCACGTAGCGAAGTGGCGGCAGCTGCACGCGACGCACCGATGCAGGCGTTCGGGTGCTGCTGGATCATCGAGACCGTCCACATGTGGTTCACGCCTTCCTCGACGACCTTGTAGAGCGCGTACGCCTTGGCGATGCCGGTGATGAGAATGAGCACCTCGCGCGCGTCCATGACGGTGCCCACGCCGACCGTGAGTGCCATCGTGGGCACCTGCTTGATGTCGCCGCCGAAGAAGCGCGAGTTGGCCACCACCGTGTCGTACGCGAGCGTCTTGACGCGCGTGCGCGACGCGAGCGACGAGCCCGGCTCGTTGAACGCGATGTGGCCGTCGGGGCCGATGCCGCCGAGGAACAGCTCGATGCCGCCGAACGCGAGGATCTTGCGCTCGTACTGTGCGTGTCGAGCGAGCGAGTGATCAGCACCCAGCAGCAAGTGCAGCAAGCTACAGCCACCGCACCTCCTCGCACTCCTTCTTCAGGTCGGAGGCGTTCCCGTCGAGGATGTGGACATTCTCGCGCCTGCCGCGCGGACGCGTGAGCTCCGTCGCCCGAACAACTCAGTCTGCTCTCGCGACCACGACGACGCACCGGATGTCGACGTGCTGGAAGAGGTGGGTCCACATGAAGGCGTGGTAGCTCTCCGGGTGGGCCTCGGGCAGCCCGACGTACTCGTCCATGTTGAAGGTCACGACATGCTCGAAGCTCAGCGAGCCGGCGCGGTGGAACTCGATGAGCTTGGCGTACGTGAGCCGCGGCGAGCCGCCCGTGGGCAGCCCGAGCACGAACGGCCGCTCGGCCGTCGGCTTGAAGTCGTGGATGCGCTTGCGCACGTACGTGGCCACCCAGAGCGCCACGCGCTCGCTCGAGTCTTCGATCACGAGCCGCATCTTCGTCCTCCTGCTGCTGGCGGCCGGTCGGCGGTCGGCTCTTGCGCGGCGCGGCGAAAGCGCGAATGAATGAAGGGTGAGAGCCACAAGTTGAAGCGGCGAGCGGCTACTGAAATCAAGTGACTTGAGCGCACGAGGGACCGCGCAACTGCCACCCGACGACGACGACGGCGCGGGTGCCTCGCTCGCCTCACTCGCGCTTTCGCGTCTCACACTCCGGAGACGAAGACGCGGCGACGCCATGGCGGCGGTGCTCAAGGTCGAGAACGTGCGCGTGCTGCGCGGCGGGCGCCTGCAGCCCACGGCGCTCTGGGTCGTGGACGGCAAGGTGGCCGACCCGCAGGCGCGCTTCTGGGCGGCGCGCGGCCACGAGCGCTTCGCGGCGCACACGGTCGTGGACGGCGGCGGCGCCATCGCGGCCCCGGGCTTCCTCGACCTGCAGCTCAACGGCGGCTTCGGCCACGACTTCTCGAGCCCGAGCATCTCGCCCGAGAGCATCCTTGACGTGGCGCAGCGGCTCGTGGCCACGGGGGTCACGGCGTTCTGCCCCACGCTCGTGTCCTCGAGCGCTGACGTCTACCGCGCGCTCGCGGACAAGTTCCCGCGCACCGCGGACGCGCACACGCGGCGCGCGGCCAACATGCTCGGGCTGCACCTCGAGGGCCCGTTCATCAACCGGGAGCGCAAAGGCGCGCACAACGCGCAGCACCTGCTCGCGCCGGCCGACGGGCTCGCGAGCCTCGAGCAGCGCTACGGCGCCGCCGTGCTCGACGCCACGGCCATCGTCACGCTCGCGCCCGAGCTCGACGGCGCCATGGACACGATCGCGGCGCTGCGCGGCCGGGGCGTCGTCGTCAGCGCCGGCCACTCGCTCGCGAACGTCGACACCGCGATCCGAGCGGCCGAGCGCGGCGTCACGATGCTCACGTGCGTCGCTTGCCTGCCTGGCTGGCTGGCGTGTCACCAGGTCCACTCACGCTCTCCTCTCTCCTCTCTTCTCTCTCCTCCTGGGCCGCAGGCACGTGTTCAACGCCATGGGGCAGTTCCACCACCGCGACCCGGGGCTCATCGGGCTGCTCGGGCTGCACCCGGAGCGGCCGTTCTACGGGCTCATCCTCGACGGGCTCCACTCGCACCGCACGTCCGCGCGCATCATCCAGAGCTGCCACCCGGACGGCCTCGTGCTCGTCACGGACGCCATGGCGGGGCTCGGCCTGCCGCCCGGGGAGTACGAGCTCGCGGGCGAGCGCGTGGACGTCAAGCCCCACGGCGCGTTCCTCGCCGGCACCGACGTCATCGCCGGCAGCATCGTCACGATGGACTCGTGCGTGCGCACGCTCATCGAGTACACGGGCTGCAGCGTCGAGACGGCGCTCGAGGCGGCGACGCTGCACCCGGCGCGCGTGCTCGGCATCGCGGACCGCAAGGGCACGCTGGCCTTCGGCGCCGACGCCGACTTCGTGCTGCTCGACGACCAGCTGCGCGTGCGGCAGACGTACATCGCCGGCGAGCTCGTGTTCGACGCGGCGGCAGCGGCGACGACGACGACGACGCAGTGAGCAGTGAGCAAACAGAGGAGACGGCGAAAGCAAGCGCGTTCGTCATCGTCAGCACCCCACGCCCCACGCCTTGTCTTACCACGTGAAGTGCTGGTGGTCGGCCTCGTCGCCCTGGTCGACCTTGCTGTCATCCTCGGCGTGCGTGATGTGGCGCTCCGGCTGCGAGCGCCACATGACCTGGCGGCCCTTGCGCTTCTTGGGCGCCTGCATGCTGCGCTCCATGGACTTCTTCATGCGCTCCTCGTACATCTTCTGCTGCTGCGCGATGCGCTCCTGCCGCACGCGCTCGCGGCGCTCTTTCTCCTTCTCCTTCTCGGCCTTGGCCACGTACTCCTCGGGCATCTGCTCGATCGCGCTCAGCAGGTCCTCGAGCCGCGCCTCGAGGTCCGTGAGCATGTAGAGCGTCGACGCGGTCGCCTCGGCGTCGAAGCCGCAGCGCTTGTAGACCTCGAGCACGCGGTCCTGGAGCTCCCGGAGCATGCGCTCCTGCGCGTTCTCGCCGCCGCCGCCCTGCGAGCGCTGGCGCAGCTGCCCGGCCTTGCCCTCCTCCTGCTCGATCTGCGCCTCGAGCTCGTCGACGTTGACCCGGAGCGCGTGCGTCTTGCGGTCCATCGTCTTCTTCGTCGCGCGGAAGTTCTGCTTGAGCTCCTCGAGCGTCTGCTCCGTCTCCTGGCTGTTCTGGATCAGGAACAGGTTGCTCTCCTCGAGCGCCGTGAAGAGGTCGAGGAGCTGCTGCGGGTGCTGGAAGTACATCGGCACCTCCTCGCCGCTGCTCGTGGCCTCGAGAGCCTCGACGTTCGGCATCGGCGGCACCGCGACCTCCTTGGCCTTGGTCGGTTTGGCGTCCGGCTTCTTCTTGTTCGTCGCACCCGCCGCCTTGGCGTCCCGCTCCGGCCGCTCGCGCTCGCGCTCCTCGCTCTCGGCCAGCGCCTTCGCGCGCTGCGCTTCCCACTCGCCGAGAAGCGTCTCCTTGCGCTTCTGCAGCCGCTGCGCCTGCCGCTGCCGCTTGCTCTCGAGCTGCTCGGCCTCGTACTCGGCCGGCGTGAGCTCGTCCAGGAACGCCTTGTACTGCAGGCAGTCCTGCAGCTGCTCTGTGAGCTTGGACATGTCGCTCTGCACGAGCTGGATCTGCTGGTTGAGCTTCTTGATCTCCTGCACCTTGTCGGCCTTCGCCTTGGTCTCCTTCTCGGCGCGCTTGATCGCCTCGTGCGCCTTCTTGTCGTTCTCCTTGAGGAACGTGTCGAAGCGCACGGCGTCCTCCTCGAGCATCAACTCGCTCTTCTTGAGCGCCTCCTCCTTGAGCTGCGCCTTCTCCTCGAGCTTGCGGATCTCCTCGCGCTTCGTGTCGAGCGACATCTGCACGAGGAACATCTCGCGCTTCTTGGAGATGAAGTCGGCCATGTTCTCCTTCTCCCGCAGCCGGTCGTTCGAGATCGCGGCGGTCGCGGCGGCCACCAGCCCGCGCGTCTGTCGCGACTGCGACGACGTGTAGCCCTCCAAGTCGGCGGGCTGGCCACACACACACACACAGTAACGCAACGCGTGAGAACGACTCCGACTCGCTCGCTTCATATGAAGTTCCCACACGAAGTCGCACCGGATCGTCGGACCGGAAGCGCCGGATGTTGCCGATCTTGGACGTCACGGTGGACTTCTCGTGGATCTTCTGCGTCGCGTGCTGCCGCTTCTCCTGCGACGAACGAACGAACGAACGCGGCGCGTCAGTCGACCGCCTCGTCTCTCAGCTCGTTACCCGAAGGCCGCACACCTCCTCCTTGCGCTGCTTGTCGGTCTCCCGCATGCGAAACACCTCCTCGTCCGACGGGAGCGCGAACGGGTTCGCCTCGGCCGTGATCTGCTCTGCCGCTCCGCCGCCAGCGCACCCGTCAGCCTTTCTCGACTCGCATCGACGACCGACCGACGCAGTCCGCGCGCACCTGTGATCCCGCGCGGCCGGTGCATCGTGGCTGCGATCGCTGGTTCGTTCTCCTCTCCCCCTTCTTCCTCCTGCGATGCGCTTGTGCTACGCTCGCCCGACCGAAGAAGTCGACGTCGCCATCTTTAGACCTCGACCACCCGGCGCTTCAGTTGTCAACTTTGGCTTCGTGCCAACAGTGTTCGACCCCGGACGATCCTGGCGCTGTGCTGTGTCGCCGCTCGCTCGCTCGCCTCGCTCGCCGCCATGATGAACCCCTTGGAAGACCACGACGTGTCGCCCACGCACGCGGACTGGGAAGGCGACGCGCCAGCTTGCGCCGACACCGCGTGCGAGCGCGAGATGGTCTTCTACCAGCGACCAGGCATTGCCGGGCGACACCACTTGCTCCAACCCCGTCGAGCTGGCGCGGATGTCGTCAAGCCCGACGCGCTCGCTGGGCCGCCTGTCCAGCTGCTGGCGATGGACGGCAGGACCTACCTCGGCGTCTCGGCTTCGGCGGCGGCGCACGCGAGGACTCGCAACGAGAGCGACGGCACTGGCGCTGGACGAGATCCTGGTGCGGGGAACGCGAGCTCTGCAGCCACTCCGGACGGGATCGCAAGGGTGCGCGCCATTTACTCAAACCTCAGTTGCGTGTGGCAAGATGGAGCAGACCTGACGCGTTGGCTTTGTAGCTGCTTGTGACGACGAACCCGGTCTTCGACAATCAGAGCAAGCGCCGGATCCGACACCTGCAGGTTGGGGGAGCAGCAACTGCGTACGTGTCTCCGTCGATACCGCGCGCTTCGGCTGATCGTGTGTGTGGTGCTCGTCTCCAGATCGCGTTGCTGGTTGCTGCGATCGCGAACATTGCGCTGACTGTCGCGATGCTGTTTCCGGACGGACGCGGTGCGCTGTGCGCTGCGTTGACGATGTCTGGTGTACACAACTCTCATCGAACACGACTTGCTACCTGCCCACCAACACACAGACGCGTGGTACAACACAGACGCGTACACGTCTGCGTTTGCGTCGGTGAACGCGAAGCGGGTTCGGACGCTGCGGCCGACTCTAGTGGCTCTCGCTGTCCTCGCGAACGGCTTCGGCGTCGCGTCGGCGTTCCTGCGGCAGGAAGGGCTCCTGACAGTCTACGTCTTTGGTGAGTCGGTGCGTTAGCTCTTTCGCTTCGGCCACCCAACTCACCTGCGATATGTCGCCTCGCACCGGTGCCTGCAGCACTGATCTGCTCGGACACGGTCGTGCTGGCGCTGCTGCTCCCGCACATGTTCTTCCTCGTCCGGTTCCTGTTCGACCTCTTCCTGATGCTGCTGGCGATCGAAACACGGGGGAACCTGGTGCGTGCAATGCGAGCGACTCTCTTGAACGCTGTTCTGCTCCGGCGCGACACTAACAGACGACCTGCTGCTGCTGCTGCTGGTGTCCGAACGCAGGAACACGCGTGGTTCGTCACCAACTTCCACCGACTCCGCTACTGACCTGGCACCCGTGCTCTTCTCCGACCAAGAACACGGTTCCGGGTCGGAAAGCTATCTCCTTAGTCGGAGCCGACATGCGCCGGCGACGACGGCAGCTGCTGGCCGTCTCGCAAGTCGAAGCGCTCCTCCTTCCAGCCGTACTGCGTCGGCGTCAGCTTGACCACGACGTGGAGCGGGATGTTGCTCTCGAAGTCTTCCGAGAGCCGCCGTCCGAGCAAGTAGGCGTACAGGACCTTGAATGACACGCAACGCCTTTAGATCCCTTCCGTGACACGCCGTGGATCATCGCTAGATCGACGTCGGCACGCACCTCGAGGTTCACGAGGTGGGACATCACAAGCGTCGGCTTCCGTTGGCGCTCTAGCTCCACCACGAACGACGACAAGCGCTAGTGCAGCACGAACGAACAGAGTCAGGATCAGACGACCGTGGTGACCAGCGTGGCGCATGCGTACCCGGATCAAGTCCCCGAGAGACTCGCCGCCGTGCAGGCGGTAGTTGAGCGGGTCCTGGTAGAAGTCCGTCCGCACTTTGTTGATGCGCTCCTTGATCTCGCTCATCGGCATGTTCGCGTACACTCCTGGAGGCAGCAATTCGGCATCAGAATGCGCTCCAGAGAGAGCTACAAGCCCTCGCAAGCTGCCTGTCGACGCACCCGAGTCGACGTTGTTCAGCGCGCTCATCGGGTGGTAGTCGACGCCGAGTCCGCTGATCGTCTGCAGCGCGCGCGGAGTCGTGCTGAGAGGAGCGTTCGAGCGTGTGAGAACGGAGTTCCAGGCGGAAGGAGCGCACAGCGAGCGCACCTCGTGTACACGCGGAAGCCCTTGAGGGACCCACCAGACGACGGGTTGAGCGCCACAGCCTCGCGCTCCAGCACTTCCTTGAGATGCCGGATGAACTTCCCGCCCACGCTGCTCGCCTTCGCCGCGTTCTTGAGCGCGAGGTCTCGGAGCGAGAGCGCGTCGCCTTCGACGTCAAAGTGCGCCGGTCGACAGAGGTAGATCGGCCGCTCGCTAGCGAACCCACCGCAACCGCACAAGACCAAGACCGTCAGTCGCTCCGCTCCGTCGCGTGAACACCGCACTCGTCGTCCAGCGGTCCCACGTACACAACGTGGATGCTCATGAGGAACGGCGTGAGCAGGTGCGCCATGTTGCCGTAGATGTGGTTGCAGATCACCTTGGACTGCATGTTGATCATCTTGACGTAGCTCAGCTCGTCGTCCGTGATCGTCTCGTACACGCTCTCGTACTTCTCGATGCGCTTCCTGGAGGCCGCATGTTAGCGTCTCGTCCATCCGTCCGTTCGTTCGTTCGTTCTCCTTCGTTCACGCACGCACCGGAGGTCGACCATGGCTTCCTCGAGCGCCATGCCCTTGTAGTCCGGCGAGTTGGACACCTTCTGCATGAAGTTGGTCTCGAGCACCTGCCCAGTTGGTCCAGTGCGGCCGCTCAGTCCTTCGGTCGCTCTCAGCACTCCCAAGCGACCTCGCAACGCTCACCTGGCGGTCGTCGCAGATGCTCTCGAGGAAGATCACCTGCGTGTCCGGCGAGTGGTCGCGGCAGCGGCGCAGCACCTCCGCGCGCCGCTCGTCCGTCGTGTTCGTGGCGTCGAAGATCGCGACCTCCCCGCCGTTGGCTGCAGCGGAGCGCGCGTGTGAGTCGGGTCGTGTCGCTACGCCCCCACCCCTGCGCTGAAGCTCTCGCCCGTCTACGTACGCACCGAGCCACTCGAGCGCCATGTCCAGCGCGCGGTACGCGAGCTCCTCGCGCTGCTGCTTGGCCGCCGCGTTGCGCGCGTCGAAGAAGTCGAAGCTCTGCTTGCCCTGCGCGACCTTGCGGCGCAGCGACCCGACGTTGAAGATGCTGGCGCGCACGCCAAGCCTGTGGCGCGTTCGTTCGTCCGTCAGCGAGTGGTTTATCAAATGCGGAGGATCCGAGTCGCGTCGCGCACCACGAGAGGAAGTTGCTGATCTTGTGCGAGATGAAGGACTTGCCCCTGCACGCAGCAGCTCACGTTGAGCTCACGTCGAGCTCATGGAGAGAGGAGCGCGCGTGTGTCTCCACGCACCGCGCCGGCAGCCCGACCATCACGAGCACGACCTTCTCGTCATTGAAGACCTCCTTGCCGCCCGCCGGGAGCTCCGCGGCCGTCGGCGGGTGCGAATGTCTGCGCGCCGCCGCCGCCGAGCCGGAGGTCCCGAGCATCTTGGGGAGGTACACAAAGTTTATCCGCTTGTTTCTCTACATTTCCAGAAAAGGAACTCTCTATGTTTGTGAAAATGTGGGCCACACCAGGCTGCAGAGGACGTCGCGGTTGCTGATAGGCTAAAGGTCGATTCGCATACGTATCTGGCGGTTTGTATGCCGGCGAGGACAGCGGTGTCCGCCCAGCTGTTTTTCCACTTCGCCGTCTCGCTCTCACTCTCACTCTCGCCGCCTCGCGTCGTCGTCGCCTCCCCCGCTGCTGCTGCTGCTGGGCGCTGCCGCCGCTCGCTGAACCGCATCTCTCGGCGGCCACTTCGCCTGCGCTCGCAGCAGAAGCAGAAGCGGAAGCTTAGAAAGAAATCGCGACCGACGGACGTCGAAAAACGAAGATGTTCAGCGCCGCCACTGGTGCTGGTGGTGCGTCGGACGCGTCGCCGCGGCCGTCGGCGGGCTCCGTGGGCTCCGCCGCCGCCGCCGCCGCGCCTATGACGAGCGAAGAGATGTTCGCGCACCAGCTCGAGCTGCACAAGAAGATCCAGCAGCAGATGCAGCAGCAGTTGCAGCTGCAGAAGGAGATGAGTCTCCAAATGGGCCAGAAGCCCTCGAGCGGCGCCGCTGCGACCGCGACGACCGCGACGACAGCGCCGGTCGCCACGCAAGCGCCGCCGCCGCCGCCCCCGCCGTCGACATCGTCGACGTCATCGTCGTCGACGGCGGCAGCAGCGGCAGTGGCAGCAGCAGCAGCAGCGGCGGCGGCCGCAGTGCCGAAGGTTCAGCGCCACGCAGCAGCAGCTGCTGCGCCGGCGTCGCCGCCTCTGCTGCCGTTCCACTCGCAGCGCCAGTCGCTCTCGGCCGTGTTCGCCAAGGTGGAGCCGGACCTGGGCGACAACGTGTTCGACATGCTCGACGATCTCATCATGATCCCGTCGGGCGGGGTCGCACCGGAGCGCAACAGCCTCTCCAAGCAGGCGGTGGTCGAGGTGAGCGGCGACGACGACGACGACGAGGGCACGCACTCGGGGCGCGACAGCCTCGCCGACATCCTCGAGTCGCTCGACATGGACCTCGAGGACTTTGAGATGACCACGAGCGTCGGCAAGCACAGCTTCGCCGGCACGGACAGCACGCAGGCGTCGGCGGCCGACGACGCGCGCGGCTCGTTCGACGACGACTTCGACGACCTCGACGACGACCTCGACCTCGACCTCGACAGCGACGCCGAGGACCACGGCGTGGACGACGACACGGACGACGAGGCGCTCGCGGCGGCGGCCGGCGCCTTCGACGTCGGCACGGCGGACGCCGCGCAGCCGGAGGACTTCCTCGACATGCGCCGCTCATCGTTCGACATGATGGCGTCCATCTCGGGCAGCACGAGCAGCATCACGCAGAGCGCGAACGGCAACATGTGCACGCTGGTGTGGGAGGGCGGGCTGCTCGGGCTCCGGCTGCGACTCTCGCAGTCGCGCATGCTGCCGGCGGTGTCCAAGCTCACGGGGCGGAGCTCGATCTTCGGCATCCACCTCGTGGACGTGGGCGACCTGCTCGTCCAGATCGGTTCGCGCATGATGCGCGACATGGAGTTCATGGACGCGATCAACTACCTGAAGGAGGTGGAGAAGCCGTGCAAGCTCGTGTTCCGGCGCCCGAACGCCGACCCGATGGCGGTCAAGACCGTGCAGCCAGTCGTGAAGAGCGTCATCGCGCTCAAGCTCGCGCAGAAGTTCGAGGAGCTCGCGAGCGCCGAGAACGACAAGACGCCGCAGGGGCCGATCGTGAAGCTGGACGCCAAGTACGAAGTCAAGTGGCTCGACGGCCCGCTCGGCATCAGCCTGATCGCGAGCAAGGACGTGCCGTACCCGCTCGTGACGCGCATCACCGGGAAGAACCGGTCCCCCCAGGTGCAGGACGTGCAGCCCGGACACTACCTCGTGCAGATCGGATCGTACGATACTGCGGACGGGAACTTCAACAGCGCGATCAAGTTCCTGCAGAAGGTGAACAAGCCCGTGTCGCTGTTCTTCTGTCCCGGGAACAAGAAGATGTCGGTGCGGCCGGAGGTGTCGGCGGACGAGTACGACCACGTGTGGGAGAAGAAGCAGGCGCTGTGCTTCACTGTCAAGCCGGACGAGTACGGCCGCATGGTGATCGCCGACCTCGGCAGCGCCAAGTCTATCAAGGTCAAGGCGAAGGGCGGCCCGAACCTCGCGGCGTTCGTGAACCCGGGCGACCGCATCGAGTGGATCAACGACGACCACACGAAGGACCTGACGTTCCACGAGTCACTGCTCAAGCTGCGCACGGCGAAGCGTCCTCTTGTGATCCGCTTCAAGAAGCCGTCGCCGCCCGAGGCCACGCCACCGGCGCCTCCGACTCCTGCGCCGGTGCCCGTGCCGCCAGCCCCCGTGCCGAGCTCGGAGCCGTCGCCGAACGCAGCGAAAGCAGCTGCTGGGCGGAGCTTCAACCCGCTCAAGAAGATCGCGGCGCTGAGCTCGTACTCGAAGGAGAACTCACTTAACAACGCGAACGCCCGCGGGAGCGAGTCGCGAAAAGGCTCGCAGTCCTCGGCGGACGCTGCGGCTCCCGTGCGGAAACCGTCGCACGGCGCCGCGGAGGTCGAGGTGAAGCGAGGAGTGGCGCACGACTCGCACCCGACGAAGCTGTCCGGGCACTCGAACAACACATCGGCGACCGCCAAGTCCCCGAACGGCTCCGTGGCGTCCGAGGCATCCTCGTACGTGTCCAATGGCGACGCGAACGGCAGCCGCGAGAGCCCCGCGCCGACGAAGCTGCTCAACATGGAGCTGCTCAACAGCATCCGCAAGACGTCGATGACGAAGACGTCGAACGATCCCTCGGGGTCCGGAAACAACGAGCGCGTCGCAGCACACGCGCCGCTGAAGCCGCTTACGCTCGAGACGCGGCATTCGACGCCCAAGCACGCGGTGGAGGAGCCCGTGCCCGCGACGTTCAAGCCGGCGACGAAGCAGCAGCAGCAGCAGGAGAGCCACCACCACCACCACCAGATGGCGCCGCTGCCGACGACGTACACTGGCGAGGAGGGCGAAGTGTACGAGGTGGTGTGGCCCGAGGGGACGGCGCTGGGCCTGACGCTGCGCGTGCACCCGACGACGCGGTTCCCCGTCGTCGCTCGCGTCACGGGGACGAGCAACCTCAAGAACATCGAGCACGTGTCTCCGGGCGACGTCTTGTTCGCGGCGAACGGCATGGCGATCGTGCCGCAGGCCAAGTTCAAGCAGACGCTGGACAACCTGTCGAAGCTGCCGAAGCCCGCGCACCTGCGGTTCCGGAGAGCGCAGGCGGTGTTCATTCCCCCGCCGGTGCGCGCGGAGGACGTGATCGACAAGTCGCTGCCCCGCGGCCCGAACATCAAGGGCGACGCCGAGTACGAGATCGTGTGGCGGGAGAACGCGAACCTGGGCTTGGTGTTCAGCTCGGTGGCGGACGTGCCCAAGGTGACCAAGGTGGACATCGAGTCGGGCGGACCGATGATCAGCCGCGTGTCGGTGGGCGACGTGCTCACGTGGATCGGCCCGCTCGCGATCCACGAGTCGTCGTTCCACCAGTCGATGGCGACGCTGCGCGCGGTGAAGCGGCCGGTGGTGTTGCGCTTCAAGCGCGGCCACCCGTGAGCCGGGCGAGGCCGAGGCCGAGGGGGGGGGGGGGGGGGC